>CAEGAE010034784.1:0-135896 GCA_903067095.1 Girardinus metallicus | reverse complement strand
TATTAATATTTTTCTGTCAGCAGTGTTTGTTTCGGAAATTTGTTGACGGTCCCCAAGTCAACCACCGAGCGCTTGGGGAGGGAGCGGCGGTGAACGGCTGGCCGACATTAGTGTTCATAAATCGGATCAGCCGTGAGCTAAACGCCGCTCTCTCCGCGGAGCGCGAATATCGAATATCCAACTTGAAACTATCTTCACTGCGGTGTTTTGCCCCTTTTTTTTTTTTAGAATGAGTGCCCGCCCAATCACAAGCACTGTCTTGCTACATTAAAAGGCTACGTCACAGTGCTCAATGTCGGACGGATGCTCTTATTTGAAACATTTATTTCCACAGAAAATGGTTGTAAATTTACAGACTGGAGAGGCTAACCATTTCTGTCCTCACGCATAGAAGAACTGGACAAAATGAAGCATTGCGTTCATATTTATCTTTGTTTCGCGGTGTATTTCAAGATGGTCTTTTCGAAGGATGCACCGGCTCTTGGGTCTGAAAATAGTCCGAGGCTTTTAATACCAGGTAAGACATTTACAAAACCACCATTAAGCTTTTAAAACCCTGAGTTTTTCGACGGAGAAAATTCAATTTCAGCACCTCCAGTGATCCAGTGCTGTATTTAGGACACGATTAATCTTGCTCATGATTTCCTGGTCTATTGCTGTGCATTGTCAATAACGGGGTTTCTTGTCTGTTTCCCGTAGATATTATCAGTGATCAGTATAAATATGAAGTTAATCAGAATCATAGTGTGTTCTCGTACCGAGAGGAAGAACAGGAGCTTTATGTCGGAGGCACAGACTTTGTTATAAAACTTAATGCAAATAACTATCGCGTCATAGAGGTGAGTTATTATTATTATTATTTTTTGTGTGTTTACTGTTTTCATTTTCACTTAATCACCTGCCGTCTCATTGGCGCCACCAAAGGGGGTCCAGGAGGGCACTTGACAACCCTTTGTTTGTCACCCTCCTCTGTGGCCAGAGTCTGATCTAAAATAATTTAATCATAAATTAAGGAAAGGACAAAGCTTCAATGGATTGCAATGTTTTAGCACATTTATATAAATACATTTTCTTTTTGTGTCCTATTTAATGCCTGTTTTAATGTTTCAGTCCTGGCTCCACCCATACTCAGGTCTTTGCCAGTCCTATTTTACTTTAAATGTACGACAGAAATCCAGTTTAAAAGATTTCAAGAAAGTTTGACTGATTTGAAGGGAAACACACAGGAATTAGAAAAAAGTAGATGAAGATGACTTAAAAGCTGCTTTAAATCCTTTGTCCCATATTTGTGTGTTTGGATGACTTTGATAACTAATTCAGAGTTTGCTATCTTTTCACAAGATATTTGGAAAAACAAAACTGTTATAATTAGCGCTACAATTTTGAAAGTATGGCTACAAAATGTTATGAGGACTATAAGAGCATGTTCTAAAATAACATCACCTGATATGTGGTATAAAGGTGCTCAGTAAAAATACTTGACATATTACAAAATTTTGGACTAAAATATTAGATTCATGCAAAGCAACATACCTAAACAACACGGCACTAAAATTAACTCTGGTTTTCATATCGGCTGTCTCACCTCGTGATTTTTAGTTGCCCCTATTTGGCCATGGCACCATGTCTAAAACCTTACTGATATACTCTCAGTGACAGGATTTATGTCTGCACTGTTTCTTAAAAGCGGAAGAGTGATTCTCATTTTTGCTATAGTAAAAAATAGCCTGTTCAGATTGTGTGTTTTTTTTGTTTGTGAATCACTTCCTCATCACTTTATAATTTTCACACTTTTATGATGAATTGGTCTTGAACTCATATACACTCACTTTAGCTTGTAGCAGTGAAGCATTTCGAGTGACATGTTATTGAATAAAACTTGGAATGTTTGTGATTTTCTGTGGAGAAATGCAAAAAAAACGTTTTCTATCTTTTTTTTTTTTATGTTCTTGGCAGAAATTTCCAATAACAACAACTGGACAGCATAAGTGCTCTGACGTGAGTTACTCCTAAAGAAATGTACATAAAGCTAAATTTAAACTAAACATACCATCTCAGTGTTGTACTGTGTGTTTTAGGGTCAGTGTAAAAATGTAATCACCATCATTGAGAAGTTTCAGAACGACATGTTTGTGTGTGGAACAAATGGACACAAACCAAAGTGCTGGAAACTCGTAAGTGTCTATATAAGTAAACATCCACATGTAAACACAAGGTCTGTATGTAATATACTGCAGTTTTCTTGTAATCTGTTACTCAGTAGAGACAACAAGGCAAAGCTGATTAAAGCGGGGGAGCTGCTCTTGTTAAACTTTGTGTCCTTGATATATAATTAAGTAGGGTGTTGGGTGTCTGTTGTCCCATTATTTCCTAATGCAGCTTCTACCACAGCTCTTTTGAAGTGTTTTATTTCATTGTTTTTGTGCAGTTTCCTTCTGTGAAGAATCAGACCTATGAGGGAGCAGGCATCTCTCCGTTAGTCTACACACACAACTGTTTGTCGCTCACAGTTGGTATGTTATGGACAGATTTTTAAAAGTTTTAAACAAGATTCAGTGCTGCATGCCATCTTATGTAACCATATCAAGTTGTGTTTTAAAATAGCTGTAACAAGCTTGCCTTCTCATTGAACTCTTCTGAATAATTCAGCATTTCTGAATAATGCTGAACGTGCTCTACTGTTTCAGAAGGGGATTTATACGCAGCAGCGCCTTTGGACATTGAGGGAAGCTCTTTGCAGTTCAGGAGAAAAGCTGGCAAGCGGACTAATGTCTGGATGTACGACAGCTGGTTGTCAGGTGGGAATGATTGGGTTTGATGTTAAAGAAAAGCTCACCATTGTGACGTGCAAATAAATAATTTATACACAGCCTTGCAAAATTTAACTGTATTAAAAGCTATGTCAAACGTATAAAGTTTAATGATTTAAACACTGATGACACGAAAGGATATATTTGCTGAGCTGTGGGGTCTGAGTAATTACGATAGTCCCAAATCTAACCCAGGTCAGAAATACCCTTTATTATGCGTTTCCAGCAGTTTGCCTCCAATATGAAAGGTGCTTTATGGATACAATTAATTGATTTGAAATAGAACAGAGTTTTGACATAACTGTTACTTGAGCATTTAAAAAAAAATGCAACAGGAATGCATGAGAAAAGGTCAAAGAGGATTGACTTTTGTACACAAACATCATTAATCTTGGTGTAGAGTCTAAGTGAAGCTGGCCACATTTGTACAAAATTAGGGACTTTCTATGCCTAACTTTTTTCATTAAAGAATAGGAGTTTGAAAACAGCAAATTGGCAATATTTTTCTTTTGCTTTGGTTAACTTAGTTTTATCTTGTGCTTCCCACAAGATTTGCTGTGGTATGTCTTGTTTTTGTGGCTGTTATGTCTCGCCTCTTGTTAATAAAAACTGTTTATGCTTGCTTTAAACAAAACATCCTCTTGCAGAGCCTACATTCATATCGGCATCCTGGGTGAAGCGCAGGGAAGATCCAGACAATGAAAAAATCTACATCTTCTTCCGTGAAAAGAACTCTGACCACAGCCCAGATGCCGATCCTTGGATTTCTAGGGTGGCCAGAGTTTGTAAGGTACAATACACACTGCATACAGCTGAACTTGCAAACATGGCTGCTACCTAGCCAATTTAAAGCTTATGTTTTAGTGCCATACTGTCATTGCAGTTTAAACACAACCAGATAATTTGTCAACACTGTGACGACTATAGAACTGACACTTTTCAAACTGTTCATAAGCTGTGTGGAAACGACTATTATTTCAGAGAGCAGAAGGTTTTTAAAATGAACAGATTTTAATGTACTGACTGAACCACATCAGTGTTTACAAAAAAGCTAAGTGCTCAAAGTTTTGCGTCGATGCTTCAAAATGGTGGAGAAGGTGAGCCATGAATGAAGTCCTACTGTTTCCAAAGAAGTAGTAGATGGTGGATGTCAACCTTCTATCAGCTGCTAAAGGTCAGTTTGCATATCAGAGAAAGAAATGTTCCTTTTGGTCAGATTAACTCCATTTTTGTGACAAATAAATTGTGGACACATTAACAAATATTAAAGATACTGTTGCAGTATGACTTGCCAGTAACAAAAACAAAAACATGCCCAGCACACCAAAGTATTCATCACAATTTGCAATTTAATAATGCATAATTGGGAATTCATGTGATAGACAAACACAAAGTTGTGCAAATTTATAAAGTGACATTTTCAATTAGTTTTTCTAAAGAAGTCTGAAGGTTTGTGTATATGTAATGAGCCCCATTTATTCTGATGGATTCTTCATTTCAGTATAATTCCCTCTGTCCTGTGATGTTTGAGAACATTAAATCATTAAAAAGCATCTTGATACCAAAGCAAACGGGTGCAGAGAAATTGAAAGTAGGGTTAGGTTATGAAACAGTATCCCAAGCTTCAAACTTTACAGAGAACCAAAATGGAAACAGCAGAGCACTACACCAAGTCTGGCATATTCGTCCATCAAACTGACAAAGAAGGCAAATCAGAGAAGCTACTTTGTTGGAAAATGTGCATAGACCAAATGGGACCAAAACTTAACTTTTAGGGTTACATGCAAAATACTTGGCGCAGAGGAAAACTACCAGTGTGAATCACTGGTACAGTGCGTCACTGTGAGGATGCCTTTTTTTTTCAGCAGGAGTATTGTTAACTGGTCAGAGTTGCCATAAAGCTGAACAGAGGACAAAACAGGAAATGGCTGCAAGAAAAGACTCAAACACTTACTGGGGTTATGGTTCATCTAAACACAATTGAGAATCTGTGGCAGGGTTTGAAAATCCTTTTTGCATCCAATCCGACTGAGCTCAAGCTATTTTGCAAAAATAGAGTTTCGGTCTATAGATGAACAAAGCTCGTTGAGACATAACCCAAAAGAGTTGCAGAAGTAATCACATTGACGGGTGGTTCCAGTGTGTTGACTAAGTCGACCTGACTTTATATTGATGCAACACTGAAGTTTTAATTTTATAAGCAAAAAATGAAAACAGTGTTTGATGTTTTCCTAGCCTACTTTAGGTATCGATACTTTGCATTGATCTATCATAAAAAACATCTTAAGTTGAGGGGTGAGAATACATTTTCAATAACATTTATATTATACTTTCCAAATTGTATTGTATGTTTTCACTTTAGTCTTTCTGAGAGCTGTGAACAATTTGAGTAAAACAGAAACATTTAAACCCGCATGTTTAAATGACAAAGGTCAGCATCACCGTTTGCTGTTGACATTACCCTTCAATAGGGAACAGTGGAAACACAGTTTCTGTTTGCTGGGTAATCAGCAAGTTATGTCACAGTGTTGATAAGTGGTGCTGATAGTTGCTGTCCTGGATTGGATCAAAAGCTAAAATAAAAACAGAAGGGGAACTAAAACACTGGTGCTAAGGTTTTGTGAGCAACATGTTAAGACTACCAGGAACATTTTATAAAAAAAAAAAAAAAAAAAAAAATTCTGAGCAGTTGCTGCAGGGTGTGTTTACTTGCTAGAAAACTAGTGATCAGGTCTGAAATCTTGATGTTGTGATGGACTCAGACCTAAAACTTCATAGCCACATCGAGACAGTTACAAAGTCGGCCTTCTATCACCTGAAGAATAATTCAAGGATTAAAGGACTGATGTCTCAGCAAGATCTAGAGGAACTCATCCATGCATTTATCTTTAGTCGCATTGATTACAGCACCAGCGACCTCACAGGTCCTTACACTGACTCTCTGTAGCTCCGAGATTAGACTTTAAAATACTGTTGGTTTATAATTCACTGAACGGCTTAGCACCACAATACATTAAAGATCTGCTGTTGTTGTATCAACCCTCCAGACCGCTCAAGTCTTCTGGTTCTGGTCTGCTATGGAGCCCCAGAACTAGAACCAAACATGGAGGAGCAGTATTAAGTATGCACCACAAATCTGACATAAAGAACCAGAAAACTGCAAAACAGCTGAATTCCTTAATTCTAGACTTAAAACTCACTGTTGCAGAGTTGCTTCTGAAGCATAAGAAATGAGACACTGACCACACATTTTGGTGTGTAATGATGGCACTTGGCAACATGTAATGTTTACTGGTATCCTCAATTGTTGACTGTGTGTTCTACGACTTGGTATTGTTGTGTTTTTATGATGCAAAGTACTTTGAACTGCCTTGTTGCTGAAATGTGCTCTACAAAGAAACTTGACAGATTGTTTTATTGATTTTTACTTCCATTACCATAAGCCAAATTGCAGCTTCCTAAATGAATTAACCTGATTGAATGTTACTGCTGTGTGGAAGTAATAACATCCATGCTAAGAAAAACCTTGAAGAGTTCTTGAACTTTATTTTGTCTCTAAAGTGAGTGCAGTCTCAGATATTTAACTGTTTGTGGATAAAATAAATAAAAAAACTGATTCTCTTCCTAATAAAGTCTTGACGTGATTTTTGTAGACCGATGAAGGTGGATCAAAAAGATTCTTCCAGAACATGTGGACGTCCTTCTTAAAGGCTCGCCTCGTCTGTGGGTTTCCTGATGAGTCATTGTATTTCAATCGTCTCCAGGACATCTATGTGATGCATGCCGATGACTGGCACCAAACCAGAGTCTACGCACTTTTCACAAGCAGCTGGTGCAACACTTTTTCTTCCTTTTTTTGTGTTAGAAACTATGAAGCACTATCAAAACATAAGAGGTTGCATTATATTTATTTTTAGTTTCTGCTTACACATGAAATCTGAGATTACAAAAACTTTTCTCTAATAAGAATGGAGCTGCCCTCGCCACAGCATGAAACATTTGGTTAACCGCTGAAACTGTGATGGCATGAATGGTATGATGACCTCTCTTATCGTTTCTGTTTCAGGAACTCAACTGCGGTTTGCATCTATTCAATAGACATGATAGAGAATATATTTGAAAACTCAACTTTCAAAGGCTATGCTAACGAAATCCCTACACCCAGGCCTGGAACTGTAAGAATCTATTTTCATACTTCCTCTAAGGGTTTTATTTTTGCCTGTGTATTTTTGAGTGTAGGCATTCTCAAAAGACTATTTAAAAGAGGCGTGTTGCAAAAATGGGTGTTGCTGTGGAAGCTATGCTGGGTTTACGTCACCATGTTCATATTTTCCATGTATTTGTTTTGGATATTGTGGGTTCCATCATGAGCTAAGTTTGTTTTACAATGTGCTGTGGAGCCCATTTGATGTACATGGGGAAAATGTCTTGCCATTGTAGCCACAGTGTACTCCACATAGCTGACCATGTGTTTCTCAACAACTACACCCACCCAAGGAAGGCTTATAGCAGATATGTCTGTTTGTCTTCCTACAGTTTCTCTATGCTAATAAGGTTGGCAAGTGACATTGTTGCTAAAACTTTGAAGTGGTTGGCATGTTTTACTATTCAGATTCTATGTAAATTATGTGAGAGAATTCTCTCCACTTTTCCTCTCATTTCGTTTTGCTTTTTGTGATCTAAGTAATTTTGTTGCCTTTTCTTAAACATTGTCTTTTTGAGTAAACTTTTACATGATTCTGTTTTGTAGTGCGTGTCAAACAGCAAAAGCCTGCCGCGGGCCACAGTGAACGTAGTGAAGGATCATCCTGAAATGGTTGACTGGGTGCATTCCCTTCAATCAAAAGCTCCTTTTTATGTAAGCAATTATAATTACACCAAAATAGTTGTTGACCGGGTTCAAGGAGCAGACCAGGAAGTGTACAACGTTTTGCTCCTTGCTACTGGTAAGCCAAGATTGCTTTGTGTCGATTTTGTCTTTTCTTGGCCAGGAATTATGCATTGTTTACAACCTCTGCTGGGAAACAATGGGCTAAAAATGTATCGGTCCTAGAATAACAACACTGTAATGGTTCCAACAGATACTGGCAAAATCCATAAAGTCCTAGAGGCTGGTTCAGAGCCTTTCATCATATTGGAAACACAGTTCTCCAACATTTCATCTATACAGGCAATGATGCTCAACTCTCAAAAGGTACAGTTGGGTTAAAAAATATTTTCCTCAGTATTCTTTGTGATGTGTTTAATTGCTTAACATTTTGAAAAGAATGAAAAATGTGCAAAATACAACCTGAAATGTGTTTCTCCATAGAGTTTTGTTAGTTGCACAGAAATGAACCATTTTCATCTGCTCCCGTTTTGATTGTCCTTGACTTCTCTGTTTTTGATTAGTCCCAACTCTGTTATCGCGCTCTCTGCTACACCTAGCAGCTGTTTCCAAAGAACCCCTGTGAGGCCTTTGTTATTCACTGATAAACAAAGCTTTGCTTTTAAAATTGTGAACAATTGCTTAGTTGTTAGACAAAAGTTCATTTCTTGCCTTTTGTTTATTCATCAAAGCAGTTTGAGACATTATGAAACTGTGAAGGGAGAAACAATAGAGATATATTAGGAAGACAATTCCAAGGCTTAGTGAGCCTAAACAAAGCTCAAAGGCAACCAGAGTATCAGTAGACTGTGTGACAAAGAACTTATTTATCCTTATCCACCTTCCTGACATAAAGAAATGAAAAGGACGGTCACTGAGCAACGTCTTCAATAATTTTTAAAACACAAATGAATGTTACTTGCTTCGTTACGACTTACATAAGTCATAAGAGGATAGTAAGAAACTTTGGAAGAATGAATGTAATTTTTACATTTACATATACCTCTGAATATTTATAAATGTCAGTATTTTGAATGACACACTTTTATAAGAAATACCTTTTTTTTCATATTTCTCAGAAAAAGTTAGTAGTGGGTTTCTCTGATAAAATATCTACAGTGGACCTTCAAAAGTGTGAAGAGTACAACGCGTCTTGTGCTGACTGTGTCCTGGCACGGGACCCCTACTGTGCATGGACCACATCTGGATGCACCCCTTCTAACCTGTAAGTACGAGCTTTTTTCCTCGCTGCCCACATATCCAATAATATTCCAAAATGTCAGATCAGTTCTGGTCAGACAGGTCTACAACAGCCAGTGTTTGGATTGGTGGGGTCTTGTTTCCCACAGACTTCATTAAGTTTAATCAAAAGTACTCATCAAAGTTGTTGTCTTAGTAAACACCTTGGACTCTGTATCTGTGATCAAAAATCAAGTGGAAGCAGAATTGTCTACTTGTAGATATTATCCACAAAGAAGCAAGTGCTTTACAAACATCAAAAAGATCACTCAGCTAGGAAGAATCCATTCTAAAATCTTCTTAAAAAGTCAGATTACTGTTTGCAAGTGGAAAGATCTTCTATTTTTATGACCTGTTCTTTGGTTGTCTTTTATGTGCCTTTTGGTACAATGTATGAAAATATAAATTACCATTTAAAGCCTTTTGTCATTTTTTTCTCAGTGGGGGCATTCAGAATATAAAGGATGGACATACAAGTGTTTGCTCACAAAATAAAGCAGCGAATGGTAAGTTTTTAAATGTCGCATGCTGTTCCATAGCAACTCTGCCACATCTTTACTCAGCTGCCTTTTCTTTTGTTTTTTTTCAGTGTCAGGGGTACTGAACAGGTCCAAACGGCAGATACATTCACCAAAGAGTTCAGGGACAGTCCATTCAGTCCCCGAAGGTGTCCCTTTCTACCTGTCCTGTCCTATAGAGTCTTATCATGCAAAGTACACCTGGAAGCATGGAAGTCACGACAGACCTTGCCTGCAAATGCTTTCTAACTGTCTGCACCTTATTCCTTCAATGGGGCCAGAGAACTATGGGGAATATGAATGCATCTCCACAGAGAAGGACTACAACAAAACTTTGAAAAAATACCATCTTAAACAGCAGCATGAAAAGCAAGACAGCAGGTCTGCTGATTCTAAACTGAATGATGCGCCAATCCTTGCTCCTCACCTGTTGTGGATTCTGCTTCAGACTGCAGTGCTGTTTGAAATTCTGACATAGTTTCTCCTAACTGACTGGGATTTAATATCAGTTTTCTCAAAAAATATCAGACTGTACTATAGAACTGTAATTGGGGACAGTCAAGATGCATTGGCGGCGTAACTTAAACATAATGTCTTTTGCCAGTTATAACATCAAATAAGCTAAACTGCATATCATTGTACCTTCCATCTTGGCAGCCTTTACTAAACAGTTTGCACAGAAAAAAGGGAAGTTATCTCTGTGTCATGTTACTGGGAGCATGGAAAGCTTTATAAATAGATGGAGAAGGGTTTTATTTGAAGTATGTGTTGATGGAAGAGCATAGCTAAAATGCATTTCTTGCCCACCTACCCTTGTACACGCAGACGTGCACACGCAGACTAGCCATGCTACACAAGAAAGTTGAAAATTCTTCAGCTTTTGTCACTATCGTGTATAGGGAAAACTGATGCTTTTAGTTCCCTGTGTGTTTAGCCATTGCCAAGGAAACAAGAGTGGAAACAGAGTGAAGCTTTTTGTCATCCAGTCTCTTTGGTAGAAAGAGAGAGACAACGAAAACCAAACGAGCAATATTATCAAGCTCATTTTAATTTATCATGCGATTAATTCAACTGTCACCTTTGGTTTCAAATGGAGCCTGACAAAAATAATTAGATTTCTGGTAAAGTGACTGAGATTAGCTTCCTCTGAAGTGTGGCTTGACTCAACCTTAGAGACAAGGTGAGGACCTCCAACATCTGGGAGAACTCAGGATTCAGACTCAGCTCCTCAGCACCAAAATGAATTGGCTTAGGTGATTCAGACATCTGATATGGAGAGGCCACCAGCCTCTCCTGGGAGGTTTTCCATGCACAGAAGCAGCTCTGAAGCAGAACCAGAATTCTTTGAAGGCACTAAATATCCCTTCTAGCTTGAGAGAACTTTGGAATATCTGGGGAATCTACCTGGATTTGCTACCTCTTTGACACAAAGGGCAATAGATGACTGGATGGTGTTACATATTCGCTTAAACACGTGAAATGTTTTCATTTCCTTCAAAAAAAAGGCAAATGCTAATTAATATGTTTTCTTTCTTTCACACATTGTAAGGTCAAAGCCTTAGAATTATCTTTAATAATGAAAAAAAAAACACGCCCATTCTTGTAAACCTGATTCGGGTTAATGCTCGAATAGCATATGAAGAATATCTAGACTTGGGTATCAATTGTAAGGTTTTTGAGAATTAACTGCTAACCAAAGTACACACAGGCAAAATTGGACAAATAATAGTCTTGGGTCAAACAGGATGAAAGTCGGCAACATTACTGCTTGGCAAGGAGACAAAATTGGATAGAAAATACTGAAACGGCTTGAATATGTATAGATAAAGGATATTTGATCTTTTAGGCTAATCACTGATCAGAGCTGCAAGGAAGGAGGAAAAGAACACAGCACAGATGAATGGTCTGAAAGTGGAAATGCTTGACATAGAGGGAGTTGCTGAAAGAAAAACATGCCTTAAAGGGTTGAGCCCAGCACAGAGTGTTTTGTTTGAAATATCAGCTGTTTTGTTGGCTCTCCGCTGGTTTTATGGGTGAGGTCAGGACAGAATATTTCAGACCCTACACTGCAGCTGAAAAAGCAAGTCAGCCTCCTTCCTGCTGAGGTGTTTTCACCCTTATGGACTGCACCATAGCTGAGTTCAGTAGACTGGAGGCACTGCAGCTAAGGCTTTTTTTTTTTGCTTACTTTGAGCTGGAACATGTGGTGATGAAGGAAGAAAACTGCACACCCAGTCATTATTTCATTGAAGTGAGAGAAACAAAAGGTAGTTGTAGGAGGCATTTATTTCCATTTATGGTTTATCTTTTAGTGTCACTGTCATGTTTCTAGAACAGAATCTTTTCACTCTGAGCATTAGCTGCAGAAACAACACAAGTTGGAATAGTTTATCTGCACTATAGGTCTTGTGTGTGTCATTAAAGCAAATAAAACATCAAGTTCCCGTTCCAAGAAAAGCAGAGCTCTTCCTAGGCATGGCTCTTTCCTTGGCAGGGATAAGAATATCCCTGTATTAGATGGCTTGACAAGGGGTGGAGTTATTAAGGGAAGTTAAGTTATTTAACTTGCTTTCATAATTCCTTTCAGTGGTCAGTGAGAAATGTGCAGTCAAGAGGGAAAATAAAACTACTGTAGGTCACATGAAGCTCACCTTTAATTGAAAGTTTCTTTTTCATAGCACGAATCTAATATTGCACTATATTAGTGTTATTTAAAACTGTATTCTATATTTTTCTTACATTTTTCATTAAAAAAGGCCATACAATGCTAAACAACTGAAACTCTGGGAAAACTGTAAATTTGTAAACTAAATTTTCGGAGCAAATGCATGCTCAGGATAACACTGGAAAAAGAAGTTGTTCAACAGTTAGTGACTGGAAAAAACAAACAAGATGATCATTGTTATGATTGTCTTGCAACAACAGAACATTGAACAGTGTCAGAGATTCCTCCCACCCTCTATATAATGTTTTCTTTGTTTTTTAAACTGCTGCCAAGCAAATGGTACCACAGCATCAAAAACAGAAACCCCCCAGACTGCTGCAGTTTTCTGCCTCTAGTTGTTAAAAGGCTGAACCGCTGTTTTGATTAAGCACTTTACATGATTCCATTTATTTTTATATCTTTTATCTGCTTTGTTTCTATCTGTGTTGTGTTTGTATTTGATTATTTCCATAGTGTTCCTAGATAATTTACTACAATTATCATCTAAGCTAACTTCAGTGAGAAATGTGTTTGTGTGAACTCCCTCAGCCAGAGAATTGTATTGATGGGAACTCTGGACAAGCTGTAGCCGCAACACTAGTCACATGTGGGCTAAGGTCCAGAATTGGATTTATAAGCATGGAAATTGTAGACTAAGTTCACCATGGCAATAAACTGACTTGATTTTGGTTCCTCAAACATTCATTAGAGTGCATTAACCCGTTTGAAAATGTCACATTCCAAAGAGAATATTGTTAACTTGTAGATCATTGGTGACCCAAAAGAAGCATTCATAAATTAACGTGAATGGCATCATGAATGTCTCTAACAGCAGAATATTAACATCTTTTTGCTTGAGCCAGGTTATTGATGTATGTGGCCTTTGACTTTTAAAAAAAATTGTACTAACCAGATTTAATAAAACATAACTCATGAGATGTGGCCATCTGGTGCATTCAATGTGTTCATTTTCTGTAGATTCACATCTTTTTAATATGTGAGTTTCATGAAGCCTCTTTCCCCAGGGACCCAATATTCACCATTCATTCCAGTTTATGTCTTCATACCACTTAAGATCAAGAGAATCTTATAAGTACTGCACTTTTAGAGATCCCATGACAGCTGTCTAGTCATCACAAATTGTCATGCAGTCAAATCCTTCCTTCTGGGCTTTTTTTCTGCTACCTAAAGCAACCTGACAGAGAAAATGCTTTCTTGTTGCCTAATATCTCCCACAAACTGCAAGACACTGGTCAGTTTTGTTTCAGTTCAGATATCTTATGGCATATTGAGAGTGTAAAAGAATGCTTTTGTCTTTTACTCAGTAACGTGATTAAAAAAGCAGATACAGTGCAACATAGCATGTTTTATTTCCACAGGTCAAAATCACAATTGATGCCAAAAATCAAAAGTGCGTGATGCAACATGGGCAGTATTTTAGTGGACTCTTTTTGTTGCAACAATTTGATGCCAAAAGCTGTTCTACACCAATTACAACAGTAATATGTCTGTACTAATAACAGTCAATGTGCCTTTATCACAAAGCATGACATGCAATGGAGATAACTGCTGCATTTTTACAAAGCCTGGGATACAAAACAAGACCTTTCTTTTACTTTCTTTTAAGTTAAATATATATTTTTAGCTGTTTTTGTGGTATAAAATTTTGGCATTAACGTGTGCAAAACCATTTCTTATTAAAAAATTAAAATGCCTTTCAAAAATACACTTATTTCAAGACTATTCTAAAGAAGGAATGCCTTGGTAAATCAGGACACTAAAAGTTAATCTGGCTTTCCTGGATCTCAAGGCTAAACACTCTTAATGATGATTAGGGAAAAACTTCCTTTTTGCACAGATAACAGCTACAGTTATCATCTCTGAGAAGCTCCACAAAAGTTTCTTTGTGTAACAATTTAAATCCACTCCATTTAAATGGAACCATGAACTACATGCTGATATTTTTTTTTTTTTTTATGAAAGCATCACCACCCAAATAAAATCTTGTTGTGCCAACAGATTGTACTCATTCAACATAATAAAGATATAACTCACTATGAAAGATTCCAGAGGTTTTCAGAAAGACTAAACACAAAACGCTGTTGATTTGTTTGCAGTCGTATCAGATGTTTTTATTTTTTCAGATGAAAATCAGGCATCAGTGCAGAGCATCGGGTGTTGTCAGACTTGGGTAAGTTTAACAGATGGTCTGCTAGTAGACATTACAGGGAGGTTGGGATTTCATTTTCTGTGTACTGGTTTTTGTGGGTCACCAAATTTTGAGTCATCCTCTTAAGCCACCCAGAGCAGTTAAACGCACTCCATGTTCTCATTTCATTGGCAGTAAAATAACAGAACCTTGTTAAGATGTCTTCTGCAAGCTTGTGTCTGGCCTTTGTACTATGCAGCTAAGCAGTGCTGATTGGATTTTCCTTTGGCCTATTTAAAGAAGCGTTCTCTTTATCTCTGAAGCTCTTAGACGGATCAGTGACACTGTGTAGTCTATTTTCACAGAAACGGCCACTGTGACCTTCTTTTACCTCCGGTGTGTTCTGCTTAGAAGAAAACCTTGAACCTTCTCCAGTTCCATGGTTTCCTGTTTTGCATGTGGGATGCAGAAATCTTCAGGGTGGAGCCCAATAACTAAACTTTATGTAAAGCATGCACAGTGTTTCTTAAAAACATACACACCCCTGTTGCAATGCCAGGATTTTGTGACGTAAGAAAATGAGATCGTCATTAAATTATTTTTAAAATTTGTCCTCATGTGTTACATTACTGTTATCCTGTAAAAAACATGCCAATTAGTCAGAAGGGAAAAATAATGCTCATGTAAGTTACATGAGCATGCACTCCCTTAAACTAACATTCTGTTGAACCACCTATGCACAATGACACTTGCTTCTTACTGTTTCTTTCACATTTTTCTTAGAAATATAAAAGAAACGGAACAAAAATAAACAAATAATATTTACAAATGAATAAGAAATACTCAAAATTAACTTTAATGGATGCTCATGTAAAAGTTACAGTTTGGTTTCTCTAAATTCCCCCTAGATCTGAGTGTGTGTGCATGGTTGTTTGTCCTGTCTGTCTCTGTGTTGCCCTGCGACAGACTGGCGACCTGTCCAGGGTGTACCCCGCCTCTCGCCGGGAACATTAGCTGGAGATAGGCACCAGCAGCCCTCCCGACCCCACTAGGGACAAAGGTGTAAAGAAAATGGATGGATGGAAGTTTAGTTTTAGATAATCTGTAATTTTCTTTGACAGCAGAGGGAGCTGTTTGCATGCAAAACTGCCCTTCGTTTTGTTTCCTTTTTCAGGTGCCTCTGATAAAATAGGATCTCACCAAGGGAGGGAGATCCTATTTGTGGAGGGAGGGATGGAACGAACTGTGTCTGACCAAAAGCCATTTACCAAAGTTAACATTTTTATACAAAAAAAAAAATCATGTGAATAGTTTTTTTATATATAATTTTACCTAACAAAACATATTCACCATCTTGCTATTTAATTTATCAAAGAGCAACTTGACCATTGAAGTCTGGTCAGGTTATCTACTTTAAGTGGCAGTCTGTGAAGAATGTTGAGGCTCCTGCTTTAACTCAACAAACTGGGTCAAATTGTTATGCTTGGAGAAGTTTAGAAAGGTTAGAAAATATTGTCTTGACATCTCACACAGTACTTTTCAATCCAAAAACTGCAAACTTACCAAAATATTGTCAATCATTGTCTTGCAAGAAGAGCATTAATCAGAGCAGCAATTATGGTAACTCTGGAGGGGCTGCAGAAATCCACAGTTTAAATGGAGGAATCTGTTGACATAAATATTTGTGCACTTCATGATATTGTGAAGTGGCAAGCTGTAGTCGAAAGGAAGTCAACAGAATCCCCAGCAAGTGGGCTGCACAGTGGTGCAGTTGGTAGCACTGTTGCCTTGCAGCAAGAAGGTCATGGGTTCGATTCCTGGCCCTGGGAATCTTTCTGGGCGTAGTTTGCATGTGGGTTCTGTGGGTTCTCTCCGGGTACTCCGGCTTCCTCCCACAGTCAGGTTAATTCTCCCTAGGTGTGAGTGTGTGTGCATGGTTGTTTGTCCTGTCTGTCTCTGTGTTGCCCTACGACAGACTGGCGACCTGTCCAGGGTTTACCTCGCCTCTCGCGGGTAAACTCTAAATAAGCAACGTTAGCTGGAGATAGGCACCCCTCCTGCCCCCACTAAGGACAAGGGGTCAATTAGCCTACAATGGAATATCCTAGTTAAAGCAAGTGTTAGAATGGCAAGTCAAAGTACAGACCCGAATCTGTAGTGAGGCTGGGGAAATTATGTTCACAAGCTCTCTCCAACTAGTCTGAATGAGCTTGAGTTGTTTTGTAAAAAATAGACACATTTAATTTTTAAATGTACAAAGCTTGAAGAGACGTGCCTCCCATAAGACATGAATCTGGGATTCCAGCTACCGATTATACTATGACATGCTGACTCAGGGGACTGGATAAGAATACACACTCCAGTTTTCAGATTTTTATTTCTCAAAATTTTGAAAACCATGAATAATCTTCTTCCACTTTATAATTATATTTTCTGTTTTGTGTTTGTATACTACACAAAAAATTACTTTAATGTGACAAAATATGAAGATCAAGGGGAAGAATAACTTTTTTCTTAAGGGAGTGAAAATGTTTAAACCTGAGGCGAAACTGTCTTTTCAGTTTGGACTCAATGAAAAAGTTCAGACTGAACACCAGAAGGTGGCAGCATTTAACCAGGAACCAGAGTTATGTTTACTAATGCCTGATTATGTTTAGAAAAAATTAAAAATAAGAAGCCTAAAATAAAGTGGCATGCTACGTGCGAAATTGAAAATCTCCCTTTCCAAGAGATTTGCTTGTCTGATTTGTTTTTTTTCCAGTATTTTTTTAAGCACAAAATCTATAATACTGCAGCCTTCAACAGTGTCGCCACTGGCGGAACAACTATCGCAAATCATAAAGTGTGTTTACAAAATATTTGACAGACAAAAGGCTGCACCCGGACCGAAAGAGGTCAAAGACTGGGCTGGAGTGCTAGCCATAAATTAAACATCAATTTTTAAATTATGAATTCTCTTTGAGGGCGGAGGAGCCCGGAGCTTCTGTATCTTTAATAGCGGGCAGAGAGATGGGAGAGGCTGCGCGTTCATGTCCCCATTTCTCGCTCCGCAGCGACGGGAGCGCGCAGCGGATCCTTCACTCACACTGAGAGAGAAAAAAGCGCCCGACGGACCGCAACAGCGACTGTCCGGGGGTAGAGAAAAAAAAATGTTCCTGCCACCATCCTCCTTCCTCAGCGCTGTCCAGTTTGGCAAAAAATATGTGAAGGGATCTACCACGCGTGCGGATGCCACTTTTTTCCACATTTAAACTTGTAAAATCTAGAGGATTGCAAAACTCCGCATAAAAATAACAGGAATTGAAGTTAACTCTGTGAAGGTAAGGCGATTCAATGAATAATCAAGCCAGTTACTGTAAGTGTTCAAGATGAGGTGAAAGACGCAAACTGGAGCAGCTTGTATGCATCACAAAGGACGTTTACCCTAAAGTTCAAAACGTTTTGCATGCCGATTTAAAAGATAATAATTTAACAAGCATTGCTAAGAATAAAATGTTTTTGGTTAAAATAAAAGAGAAAAAGTGGTTTAATCACCATGGACAGCGCCGTTTCGCCTGGTGCGGAATCAAAAGCGCGCCCGAAGGAGGAAGGATAATTTGACCCCGGAGTGTCTGCTCATGTAACATCATAGCCTGTAATACAGTTTTGTTGTGCCATTGTTTACATCAATCAGCTAAGGTATTGCACTTTAAAAAGATAGAACGTAAAAAAAAAAGGACACTTCCTTTTTCTATCAGATCTAATCATTGTGTGACATCGGCTGTGTTTTTGTTTGCAGTGTTTAGTAAATACATAATTTTGAAACATGCACTTAAATTATATGAGTAACAAAGCTGTAAAGCATTTTATGATGTTTGTTCATTGGTGCCTGCAGGTACAGAAATGGCTCGAAGGCTCCTGCAGCTTCTTGCTTTGTGGACCACTTTGACGGGCGTTGTGCAGAGCTGTCCGGAGCTCTGCAGCTGCCAGGATAAATTTGTCCACCAGTTTGCCGACTGTGCCTACAAAGATCTGCTTAAGGTGCCCGTCGGCTTCCCCTTCAACGTTACCACCGTTAGCCTCTCAGCCAACAAGATCACATCCCTGGAAAGTAAAAGCTTTATCAACATCACTCAGGTCACCTCTCTCTGGCTGGCACACAATGAGATCGTCAGCATACAGACAAACACCTTGGCCCCCCTGATTCAGCTCCGCAATCTGGACATCAGCAACAATAAGATTGTGAACTTCCCCTGGGGGGATTTGCGGAACCTCACAGCTCTGCAGCTACTGAAAATGAACAACAACGAGATGGTCAACCTTCCCAAGGACGCCTTCTCCACACTCAAAGACCTCAGATCCCTGCGCATCAACAATAATAAGTTCACTACCATTGTGGAGGGTACCTTCAGTACCCTCTCCTCTATGTCCCACCTGCAGATTTACAGCAACCCGTTCACTTGCTCCTGCAGCCTAGAGTGGCTGAGAGATTGGATTGAAACCACAAAGATTTCTGTGCCGGAGCCTAGTCAAATCCTGTGTGAGGCCCCTGAACATCTCAAAAATGTGCAGGTTTCAAAGATTCCTAAATTGCAATGTGAAGCCCCTAATGTCACAATAACCTACCAACCAAACATAGAAAACACTCTTCTTCGTGAAGGTGTTTCGGTCATCTTAAACTGTGAGACAAAAGGAAGCCCCATGCCTCAAGTCAGTTGGGAGGTGATTGCTGGAAATCAAAATTACCTCTTCCCCCTGCCATCCACCGCAGAAGTAAACGATGCCCCAATAAATGACAAAACAACCAACAATAGATTTCTTGTATTCAGGAACGGGACTCTTGCCATCCCTCGCATGACTAAAAAGGAGCATGGTAATTATAGTTGCTCTGCTGTGAACGAGTTAGGTAAAGCAGAGAGAAGTGTCAAACTAGCTCTGGCCCCCAGCCCGAAGCAAGGGAGCAATTCAGTCCCTGATTCAACTCTGGACAAGAGCCGGACAAAGCTTTTAGACCCCAAGGTGGCCAAGAACAATGTTGTCAATTGGGCTAAACATGAGGAAAAGACAAAGGAACGCCTAGACGACGGTTCAAAGCACAAAACTGGCAGCTCAGAGCAAGCTGGTGGTGTTTACAAGGACCCCAGCTTTGGGAGCAAATGTGGTGTGAGAGAAGGCAGCGAATACATCTCCAATCACGCCTTCAACATGACCCTGGATGACCTTAAGCAGTACACCTTCGATTTTGGTGTCATTGCGTTGGAAGTTTCGGAGACAGAAGCCAAAGTACAGCTAAATCCTCTGCAGCTCCCCAGCAGCAAGTCTAACCTCCATCTGAGTCAGGCTGAGAACCAGGAAATGGTTGTCAAGGAGCCTTTTGGTCAGCGGCAGTCTTCTTCCAGCAAAGACACACTGGACATGCTCTACCTCTGTGTGAAAACAGGAAACGGACACTCCCTGGTGCAGTGGTCCAACATAGAGGAGGGGGTAAATGCATATCGTTTCCACGGCTTGCAGCCAGGCACCAATTACACTCTCTGCCTCACTTATGGGGGGCAGGACTGCCAGGTCCAAGTAGTCTTCACAACAAGGAAAAAGATCCCCTCCCTGTTAATTATTGTGGTTGTCAGCATTTTCCTATTGGGTCTGGCCACTGTTCCCTTGCTGGGAGCCACCTGCTGCCATTTGCTGTACAAGTACCAAGGAAAGACCTACAAGCTGATCATGAAGGCACAGAATCCGGATCAGGTGGAGAAGCAGATGACAAGAGATTTTGATCCTCGGGCGTCATTTGTTGAGTCAGAGAAAACCTTCAACCCGAGTGAGGTGGGAGAGGGAGAAGACGAGGAGGAGGCCGAGGGAGTCAGAGAGGGAGAGGATGGAGACGGCGATAGGGATGGTGATGCTGAGGGGAGCGTGGTGACCGAATCCATCCCCGGATCCTCATCGAAAACCAACCCGGAGGAGTTCGAGGTCGGCTCCGAGTACAGCGACAGGTTACCGCTCGGAGCGGAGGCCGTCACAATCTCGGAGGAAATTAACGGAAACTACAAGCAGCCCAGCCGCTGAGCTCCACGGACGCCTGCGAGTATTGTGTAAAATAGTTTACTTTAAAGTAGCCCACATTCGAGCAGGTAACCCACGCCTCATCGAAACACGTGATTTTAAAAGAAAGCGGATTTTAATTATTTATTTTTTACCTCAGAGTCCTTCAGTCACCGAGATTGTGAATTAATTCGTGTTGCATTTGTAGTCTGTCGTGTTTACAGAGCAAGCACAGATTTAGACAGTTTATCGGACCTCACAAAAAGAAAGCAGCAAAATGTTCTCTTTCTGCAGGACAAGCACACGCGCAGTCGCAAATTAGACAGAGGTGCGGCGAGTTAGTTAATTAAAAGCCAAATGAAACCTTAATCGCCGTTTTGGGACCGCAAAAAAAAAAACTCAACCAAGCAAAGTGCCATAATGTTTTTTAAAGTCGTTTTAATAAGCAAACGTCAGGGACGCTTCTCTTGTTAATCTGTGTGCGTCTTTGTGCTCTGCTTTAAGGCCGCCGTGTAACATCCTCTCAGGTGTCACTGACTCACTTGAAAAGTTTGATTCAGTGTGACGTGGCGTTTGATAAGGTGAACAGGTATTAGAGTCGGGAAGACCGCACACCTGCGCCTTGTTCGCTGTCCTGTCCGTCCAGAAAGGGAGATTGCGCTTTCAGCTGTGTGTGCTTGATGGTAAAAAGAAGAAAGGAAAAAAAAAAAAAAAAAAAAATCCCAGGCTATTTACTGATAAGATGTTGTTTCACGTAACGTATAAAAGGCTTTAGAAATTATTCAAAGGATGCTTGCGGTACCTATTCTCTTTCTTTCTTTTTTATTTTATTTTACTTTTTACAAAGAACGCGTCCATGGCATGTCGCGTGTTTTCCTTGTGTGGTTTTTGATTAGTGTAGTCTGTAGGGCTTTAGGTGTTGCTGTCTAACTGTGGTGTAAATCCCAGCAAATTACAGTTATTTCTTAATTTTTTATTTTTTTACGGGTTTTACTTTATGATTCAGTTACAGCGAAGCGGGAAGAATAAAAAAGGCTCGGAGCGCCTTGCGGCTTCACTGTCCTGTATTTTTGTTACATATGGTGAGTTTTTTGTGAACAATGTTGTAAATCAAAAACATAAAAACGTGACCTTTTACGATTTTTTGATATAAATTTATGTAAGTGGAATTAATAAAACCCATCAAACTAAACAGGTGCTCTGTTCTGTCTTGATTTAACCGTACATTTTTTTTTTTTTGCTAAATATGATAAATGGCGGATTTTTTTTTTCCGAATTCTAGGATAAAAGAAACGATACCACTAGTTAAATATGAACCGAATAAAAAGGGTGAAATTTAGAATGATTAAAACATAAAATAGAAATCTGGGGATTTCTAAGCGACATTGAGACCAAATTCTCTTTTGTCCCCAGATTCACTACATTTTTGAAACTGAAATGAGAAAAGACATAAAGACGTGTCACATAAATTCAAATGACTTGTTTAAGTTTTATTTTCACATTAATCAGAAAAGTCAAGCATGACTACACAGGGGAAACCACAATAGAGCTGTGACAACAATAGAAAGGGCTTTTAGTAGCAAGTGGTTTTGGACTAAATGGGTCAAGACAATTTCTATGGCATCTCCTATTCCGCAGATTAATAATGGAAAAAAAAAAAAAGAAAAACACTTATTTATAAATAGTTCTGTCAATATTCTCTTTATCTCTATATAAATACCTTCTGTTGAAAGATGATTCATTGGACTGTAGTCCCGTGTTCAGTGTGGGGAACTAAACATTTGTAAGTTCTGCATTTCACAAAAGAAAACATGATTATTTTTGAGGTTTTAAACTCTGGTGCAGCTAAGGTCTAACCCAAGTTGAGCACATTCATTTGTTGCAAATTGTATTTAATGCATTTGTAGGAAAAATCAGAGTCAGGCAAGCTTTCCGCATCAGACTGAGCAAAAATGCTCCAGTCACATGATCAAAACAGGCCTTACAATCTTTCACAGACTTGATAAATATTTCAAAACGAGGCACTATTTATAGTCTACGGACATCTTGCCTCTTTGGGGATTTTTGTGATAGATCAAAACAAAGCAATGCATAATATTAGAAATGGATAATTCATGGATTTTGGTCTGGACTTGGACTGTGCCACTTTTGCTCATGTTTATGAACCATACCTCTGCAGCACTTGCTGTACGTTTATTGTTGTTCTTCTGATGAAGGGGGAGGTGGAGCTATGTCCCAGTCTCAAGTCTTTTGTTCCAGGACTGTCCTGTATTTAATTCAATCCGATTTCAGATCTGGCCTGCTTAAGCGTTCCTAATAAAGGAAACTATCCTCACCATGATGTGTTACTGTGAGGGCTTTTTGTTCAGGATGATGTGCAGTGTTAAGTTTACACTATTTTACATGCAGGCTGAAGAGTTCTAATATTGCCCTGTTTGTCCAGAGCACCTTCTTCTACATTTGCCGTGTCCTCCTCATGTACTGTAGGGCTTTGAGTCTTTTACAAAGGCCAGATTTTGTAAAGTTCACTGCATTACTGTAGTTGTCTTGAGCAACAAAATCTCCCAGCTGAGCTCTTGCTCTCTGCAGCTCCTCCAGAAGTACAGTGGTCTTTCATTTAGAGAAGATGGACGTAAAAGTGGTATACAAGATGTTCAAAGCTTGATATATCGCTTTATAACCTAACTCTGATTTTAACTTTCCCACAATTGTATTTATGCTGAAAGTTAATTGCATAAAATTGGAATAATTGCGTGACCTCTAAAGGCGACTCATTATACTGCATTTTATTTAGGGATACCAGACTTAAATGAGCTGACTACAAATGCATGTCAAATGTTAAAGGTTTTATTTATCATTACTATGGAAGACCATGCGTCTTATTCATTGCATTTCAGAAATATTCATTACTTTATGTTGTGTGCTGTCACATAAACCCCAATAAGATCCTCAGAGGTTTGTGGTTGAAATGTGTAAAACCTGAAGCAATTCCAGAGACAGGAATTCTTACGCAAGACACTGTATAATGCAAGTTGCGGACATCTATTGCAGGTTTGGAGTAATCTCATAAATTATTGCAGCTTCTGAAGCCAATACATTATAAGGGTTAAACACTGGTTCAATTGCTGGCTGCTGCTGCCTCCACCTCCTTGGGTATCGCTTCCTTTTTGCTGCCCTGCTTGCTGTTCCGGTTGAGGCTTCCATTTAGAAAGTTATCTGCCGTCTGAAGCTGGAAGTGCTTTCTGGTGCCCACCAGGGAGGGGTTGTTAACCAGAGTGTACAGGAGTTGCCAGTGCATCCGAGCCCGCTTGGCGCTGGAGACTTTGTGCAGCTTTTTCTCCTGCTGCACCAGCTGGATCCCTGAGGGGAGACAGACAATATGATGGTCCCAACAAGACACTGATACACACAAAAAATTATCTTTTAGATTCAAAGCTGAAATGAAGTCCTCTTGTATGGGCCACCAAGGGCTTGAAAGATACAATGGAAAGAGTAATAATAGAAAGCAATCATTTTTTAATCCTCTAAGCGTTGTGGGAGCAAACTGGCTGAAAGCTTGAATCCCTCGGGCAGCATGAATATGTAAGAGGCAATTAGTGTAGCTCATCTGTTTAATCAGCTGCTGAAAATGTAATCTCTACAATACAGTAGATTATTCCTGAACGATAGATGCATTGTTTTCTGGATGCAAACATTCAACATGTCCACAGCATGTCTGTAATTAGACTCAACTGGACCTACATTCCTCAGCAGCTGATGAGTCCTGATGAGTTTTCCCTGATTCTCTCTGACTATCTGCGTGGGTGACTGTCACTCACCTCCCATTTGCAGCTTTGATTATAGTTCAACAGCAGAGCCTCCAAACAGCCCTACTTGCTGTGAGTAATTAAAAGTATAAAATTGGTTTCATCTGAATGAGGAAAAATAAAAGTTTTAGCAGTGATGATATTGTCTTCCAGGTGATGGAAGCTCACCAGAGCAATGAGGGACGCTGATTTATTTATGGCAGATTTGATCGAGACCAGCAGCAGAGCTGTAAATTATTCCTCAGTGAGACTCAATTTGTTCCAGGCAAATTAAATCAGAACTGCGAATCTCCCATCTTGAGCATGCGTGCAAGGCAGCTTTGAGATCTGATTATGTGCTACCATGTCTCGATTTCAAATAAAATTAAATATCTTGCTGCCTCGCTTTCAATGCCAATATAAGGCCAGCGTTGATCTTAAACCATGTGAGTTATTTTCTGGTGTAAAATCCACCAATTAAAATGCTAGCAGCAACTTTATGGTTTGTAAGACACATCTGTTTCCTCAGAATCATTAAGGTTATTTAGTATCCGTCTTTTCAATAGCACTATTAGTTTATCACCACAATCAGCAATGTAGTTTATCAGTACAATCAGCGACAGCGCAGTTAAAAGCATCATATTCTGCTGTCAAGCTCATGCATCTCAAGTTCCTTCCCAAGCTCTAATTGAATAAACTGAATAAAATAGACTGGAAACAAGTAGCATACAGAATATCTCAGATCTGACTTTTCACATAAAAGAACTGCTTAACTGCAAGGCACATTGAAATGTCCCTTTAGATGCATCCACCAAAAATAAATTATTCTTCACTGATGGAGTTAGCAATTTCTAAAACATAAAGGTTTTTATAAGCTTGAAGCTTTGTGCTATAAAATCGTGCCAAAATTAGCAAAATATCTATTCATTGTCTATATTTGCAATAATAGTTTAAAAGGTTTGCTCTCCCTCTTGTCTAATAGAATCCATCTTTCCTATTGGCTGTCTATAACATGATGTATCTCTCACATTATCCAAATTCTCCTTTTGTTTAGTAGATTAACCTCTTGTGATGCCTCTTCCCTTGGCGCTATTGGCTCAGATGAAAAAACAACAACTCAGAACTATCATGGGTTTTTGGCGGACAAATTTAAGGAGCAGCCTGATCAAAGTATAAAAATTCATGCGTGATGAATGGCTTGTTTGCATTAAATTGCTCACTTTGCATCATTTGTCTAGTTTGGCCAAAGATTAAAAAGTGGAATCAAAAGTAGTGAGCGTATACAAAAAAGATAGCACATGTAGAGGACTGTACTACAGCTTCTCTCAAGTCAAAAGAGAGAGAGGGATGTGCTTGAACTGCACAACAGAAACCCTAGTGGTACAAAGACAGCACAGAAAACATGCTATTTATTTCCATAAACTTTCATGTTGGTAGAGAGGCAGACAGATAAAATTATTTTCTGAAACTTTAAATTACATTTTTTGTCTCCAAAATGTTCATCCTGAAAGTGTACCTAACTTGAGGTTTTATGGCCTCAGGTTAGGCCATAAAATATCAAGTGTATTGTGCAAAATCCAACAGATAAAGCTATAATGGAATTAAAGCAGCAATTATAAAGGAATTGTTGTTGATATGAATTTAACTTGGTGCTACAGACCCTCTTCAGCATCCCGTGACTTCTGTGCAGCTTTGCTCTCCTGGTCCAAGGACTGCAGCAGTATCCCGCAGAAGGCCTTCATCACAGGGTGGGACTGGCTCACCTCAATCTTCAGATAATGAGCATAGCAGCGGTAGGCTGCAGACAGACACAGGAAAGAGAGAGGGGGGTATTACTCTGACAGGGCAAAAGCAATAAAAAGCCAAGGCCACACCTCATGTTGGCTTTGAGGCAATCACACATAATGGCTGCACAATCACACTTTTTTCTTTTTTTTTTTCCCAGCACCTGCTTTTCCTGACAACAGATGTCTTAAATCTGAGCCCATTTCAGAGATTGGTGTCCAATTAGTCTGCACACAGCACAGAATACAGATATGATGCAAGCTGTAGAGAGCTGAGAGAACAGGAAAATGGATAGGATGCTAATTTCTAGCCTCCAAGTGGGATAACAGAAGCTCTTTCTCGTTGGTTAAAAGGTCACGTTTGAAACCTATGTGAGAAAAATAATGCATTTACAAGTGTGCAAGCATGCTGGAGCTACTATACATGACTATAAACACAATCATGGAAATTCTGAAAGCTATTTGTGCATGCTTATGGCTTGCTTGCACATTTAGTTTTAATATTGCACACTCCAGCACATGCTGTCTCTCAACCCAGATGTAATAGGTATAAATAAAAAGAATAATTATGCAAGCATTTATTCTAAAATCCACTCATATTCATGCACTTTTATGGAAATGACAGCCATTGCAAAATGCATCCAATACTCAAGGACCGATACACTTTGTGAAACGCAAAGTGCCTGAAATGATTTGAACAAAAAAAAAAAAAAAGCGACCTGCAGGACCACATGCACGAGTCAAGAACAGAACTCAAACTGAATATTTAACTCTACAGTGTAAACACATCCCTTGTTGTGCAACAGAGCTGAGACACACGAAGAAAACTCTGCTTTGCTCGTGCATTGGGGGATAATTGGAGATTTTACGTGGAGAAGGAATTCAACATCAATCAAGCCAGCCGTATTCTGCAAAGAAGAACCAAGAGAGCCATATTGGAAAACTATGCATAGAATGTTAGACTCCCAATGCTCCTCTTAATAATGGTGGACAAGTGTTTTCTTCCTGTTGTGTGAATTCTGTTAAAGATTAAAACAAATTTATCTTGCCACTTCCTCTCGGCCTCAGAAATGTTTCATTGCGACACTTGATCATGATTTATACTTCTAAATCCTGCATCCATTTACAGAAAATATACATCTTTATAAACTGACAGTCCCAGCACTGTCAATGCCTCTGTACACCATGCAGAATATATCTGGCTCACCTGGGTCAAATGCTTCCACGTTGCGGTTCAGAAGACTGATATCCATGCGTCCCATGTGAACAATATTGAACAGGGCTGTGATGATCATGCGCCAGATAGCAAGCAACACTCCAATCAAAACATTGACGGGAAACAGCAGATATGTCAGCAGGAACAGATTACCCCTGCAAGATAGGTCAGAGTGCGTCAAACGCGCAAAAATCCATTCAGCTGCTAAATAGGGAGACAGACAAATGATGAGTAAAGAGAATTACCTGTTGTTTAGGTCTCGAGTTCCTGCTGTTTTTTTGATGAAGCAAAACCTGGCAGTGATGTGTTGAAGCACCACAGCTAGGAGAATCATCAACCAGAAAGGCCTGAAAGGCCAAATGTGACAGTCAAACATTTTCTGTTTTCAGACAGGAGACACAAAACCTATTTGTAGCAGACAGGAAATGTGGCCAAGCCAAATTATTCCTATGAATTGCACATGGAAGTTATTGTAAAATGAAAATGGCTTCTGGGTGTCAAAATAAAAACAAAGAGAGAAAGATAGAGATTGCTTTAATATGTACTTAAATCTTTATATGCATTGCTAAAAATTAAATATAAAACGAGTGTCTCATGTGACAGAAATGTTAAACATGTAAAAGGACAAGTGTGAGTATAAAATGTAAGCAGTGCAATGTTGCTCACCACATGCTCAATACGATCTGAAAGAGAATCAGATTCTGCCTATGCAAAATGGGTATGATTATGAGGAAGATGGCGACCATAAGGCAGAGGAAGAACACCAAGGTCTGGATGACCATACCTGCATAAGAAACATAAAATATTTCAGACTCACTTTTCCCTCCGTTTTACTACAATGAATTATAAAAACATTTTTACAAGCCTAATTCTGATTGGATAGGTCATTTTAGTACCAATACAGATGTGAGCTGCTGTGAAGCTGGTGTAGCCCATCCAGCAGACCAGAGCTGGCCTGGATGCCCTGATGCTTCGCTGGCAGTTGTAGACATTATAAATATCTCCTCTGTACAGCCCCTTTAGATTGGACCTAGAAGAAAACACATTCAAGACAATGCAGCACTGTGCAAAACACAATGCTTAATATAAAACTCATATTGCATAGGTAAAGTATTACTGAAAATGTAAGACTGTGCTTTACCTATGAAGCCATTTCATTTAATATGATGTCCATTTTGGTAATTACACATTATTTTAATTTTCTATCTATACTGCTGTTTTCAACTTAAACAGCAGCAAACAGAAAACTGACTGCTCTTCTGTGTGGATAACTACCTCTCTATTTTGTTATAATAACCTTCAAATTATCATGATGAAGCACAATGGAACACAAAAGCAATTTTTGGACACTGACTGGGGACCAAAAATCGGGAAAAGGCAGCAATTATTCAGTCATGTTTTTTGACTTACCGATGCAAAACCATAGACCGCATGAGCAGCACCAAGTTGACCAGACAAGACAGAGTCATCGCAGAGATGTAGCACACTGCAGGGACATCAGCATGTGGCTAGTTCAAAACGTGCCTCAGCAGATATCTTTATTTTTTATTTTTTGAAAAAATGAAGATATCTGCTGAGGCTGTTCATTCACTCACCTTCCACACACCACATGTAATAAACAACGATTCTGACGACTTCCTTTCGGTCTGGAGACAGGATAATCTGGAAGCCAGCTAAGACATTAGCAATATCTTCGTCAACGCCAAACCGGGCTTTCTGCATTGTTGGCACCACAGCAGAGATCAATACAAGTCCCATCTAATGGAGAGAACAAGAGCAGAATTAATTTGGTCATTTCTCTACAAGCAAGCAAAAAAGTTTAAAAAAGTAATGCAAAGATAGAAATCTGTAATAATTCTGGCATTCAGGAAAAGGAATTTTTTTTGCCTGAAACAGAAAAAGTTTGATTTAATGTCTGAGGGATATTTATTTATATACAGTGTATGTAAATATCTCTGTAAATTATATTGACACAGTCAATAGTGTTGGAACATATTGATAGGGGATGTAGAATTGAATATACTGCTAAATATATGTATAGAAGAAAGGTAGTTACCTGATACAGAGTTATGAAAGATACAACACAAGATATTGCCAACTTCAATGGGAAACGGAAAGCTGCTTGAAAAGAAAATATTATTGTTAAAAAAAAAAAAAAGTGAAAAATATTTCTATATATGTACATAACCAGTTCACATGAACGCATTCTTACCTTCCTCTGGTGTGTAAATATAAGATCTCACAGCATCAGTCACTCTCTGTGGGAGTTTTGGTTTGTCTGTGCTTGATGTGCTAAAGGTGGAAAGTAAATAGTTAGGCACTTGAACTGCACTAAATACCAAAGTGGACAATATATTATTCTTACCTGACTTTGTTGGACTTTTTCTCATAAAGAATTGTCTTCACATAATCTCTATAATAGCTGCTACTAAGATCCTGGAGGAACAGAAAATGGCAACAAGCTTCATATCGGAAAATGCAATAAAGTCACAAGCTACGTATTCATAATGTTTGTGAATATTCAACCCTGACTTTAATTTTTGGCTGTTAATAAAACAGAAAAACGCTTTATTCTAAATGTAGCATTTATAATTTAAGCTCATCAAACTATTACCCTTTACATTTATAGTTTGGAGACCAAAACAATGCACAATTGGGGGGTTTTGAGACAAAAAGAGGTTAGGTTAGAAAAAGCCTCCATATCCACTGAGCTGAGCTAAGTAGAAAATATGTCCATGTCCACTTTGTGGTCAAGGAACCATCTTCACAACGTCTAAGTGATGAATGCCTCATGGAGATAAGTGCGCCATTAGCCAAGTGAACCATGAACATGACACTTAATGAAATGAAATACAAACTGCATGCTTCATCAATTCAAGAATAGCAAAAGAAGACCTTGTTTGGAAAACATATCCAAAACTTCAATACAGGTTTCTTAGTTTTTAGTGACATAAGGAAAATAAAATCTACATGGATATATGGTGTCAGCTCAAGCCAAATCCTGTTCGGACAATTTTTAAACAATACGGACAATAATAATAATAATATTAATAAAAAATAAACACCTTAAATGCAAAATTAAAGCAATGTTAAAGGGTATTTTAACGATAAAGGAAGTAGTTTATTTTCTTAATATTTCAGTCAATCATAGGACAGCAACCTTATCGACTTGCATTTCACATTTGAAGAGAAAAGATTAAAAGGAAACTCACAAACAGAACTGTCTTCATTGCCAGTTAGAAGTTTACATCCCTGGCAATGAATGTCACATTTATTTTGTGCTTTAATACACTTTAAAAACAATCAAAAAAATCTATTTAAACTGACTGTTAATGGATTGCAATCTGACTTAACTTTAATTCACACTGAATATCAATAGAAAAACACAGATTCCTGCTTATAGCAACAAAAAAGAACAGTGTGAATAAACTCCACATTCATAATGAGTATAATGTACTTTTTCATCAGGCAATGTAACTACAACTATAGTAAAGGCAAATATTTCCAGAGATCAGTCAGTTTCTATTAGTAACATATTCTACTGCTGTTTTGTCATTTATTTGAATTAAATAAAGCTTCAAGGAAAATATTTAAAAAAAACCTCAGTACAACTACTTCACTCACATCTATAAAGTCCTAAAAAATTTAGAAATTTTGATTTTGTCATTTGCGAAGGCTATGAAAAATAAATCTCTTTCTGATAAGGTTAATGAGGTTCATTTCTGTGCAAGAATTCAGCAGAGGTGGGATGGAGGTGATACAAAATCCAGGCAATCGCCTCACCAAACTCTGTCACGCCCGTGCCAAGATTAGCATGAAAGAAAAAAAGCATTGTGTTTCCCCTTCCACAAAAAAAACCTGGAAACCTTTTCATAATCTGATCAACAGCATATTGTAAACCAATTACGTCAAACCTGCTTAAAATGATTACGCGACTGGTGTACTGTGAGGGGCCGATATTTTTATTAAGCCTTGACTGAATGAGAGCAGTAAGCTTCTTGTTTAACAGGCAGTACTTAAACCCTCCTCACGTGCACAGATTGAGAGTAAACGTGCATTTTGTAGAAATTATTTGAAAAGAACATGGATTTATTTTTGGGTAGTAAGAAAGCTGAATAATTGCAACCATCCTGAATCAGGCCTACGATGCTCCCTGGCGAAAGCTCACCTCTGTGGCATTGGTCCTTTCTGCACCCTTGAAGCCCTTGAATAGAAGAAGGGGATACTGGAAACTGAGGAATGCTAAGCAAGCTATCTGAGGCAGGCTGGAAAACAAGGAGTAGTGCTTGTGTATCTGCAGAGGAATGGAAAAAACCCCACGTTAGATCACTTGTGGTTGCGGATCTTTATAGTAACATTTAGAAAACATCTTTCATGGCACAAAAGAAGATAGGCATGTCCTGTGTTGAGATGGGATTTAGTCATTTAACTATTCGATTGTCATTTTTCTTTTATTTTGGATTAAATTAAATGAGCAATAATTAAAAATGTTTCCTGCTTCTTTGGTCAGTATGGATGCTTAACACCTCACAAAGTAGAAGACTATCACAAAAGAATCAATTCAACATGTTTTTTCTTTAACTGACACACTCTAAAGTGATTAATACCAACAAAACATCTTGGTTTAGACCAGAGGACAGTGCAGCTAATCATTTGGACAGAAAGCTATTTAGTGCACAAAAAGTCCTAAAATCTGTGGACAAAATATGTCTTTGTGCAACATTCAAAGCCGCAGAGTAAAGGTCTGCTAATCTTTCAGGGTAGCTCAGTCTTCATCTTTTCTAATTGTGTCACACTGCAGACCAATTCTGTTTGGTACTCAGTGGGCTTCCAGTGCAGGACAGAGCTGCTTTGTTTTTAAAATAATCCATTTTACACTGATGGAGACACCACACAGACTGACAGTCAGAAATAATGCACATGAACAGCTTATTTTTCCTTCTCTCACACAAATAAAAATATCAAAGAATGCATGCTATTTCAGAGTTATTTTCAAAGAAAACAAAAGAGATAAATTACTCACCAGAGGTGTCTTGGGGCAGTCGATTTTTTGCCACACCAGAACACCAAAGTGTGTCCATGATAAGAGGCTACCAAGTACGTAGCCAACTTTATTATGTAAAGTGCCACATGCCAGGAGAGGGTAGTATAGAGCGGGATAGTAGAAGACTCCCAGAATCACCCAGTTCTCTGCAAATACAACACCAGTGTGTAAACATCGGAAGGTGTGATGACATTTTGTTTCATCTTCGCACTAAAGGTAGATCTGGCCTAAATAAATCTTTAAGGATCTATTTGGAATAACAGCTGTTAATTATTTAGCAGTTGTGTTTTTTCTGATCTGTGAAGCTTTTACAGTTTTTGGTTTGGCTTAAAGACACAATACAGCAACTCTTTAAAATTATAGATATTTCTTATGTAATTTCACACAAAAATCTCTTCAAAATGTCTAAAAGAGCAGGTGTGCAACAAGACAATAATCCAGTATTATAACGTATTTAACAAATGTAGAGTTTTAAGAGTGGTTAACCTTCCAACGTTTTCCTGAGAAAAATTAATATCACAAAATATGGAAATAATACATTAAGCCATTGCAAACAAGATGAGGTTAAACTCACGTTTGTTTGTGGAGTCTTTGGTGAAAGGTAGGGGATTAGGGGATATGAGCAGCCCCCAGAGTTTGCACAACAGCACTCCAAACACTGCCACTGCCAGACCCTTATGCTGAGTATGATCCAGGAAATTGACTGGACTGAGAGAGCAAATGAGCAGGTGTTTAGTACTCACATTTTACCAGACCAAAATATGAATGAGAGAATGGTTAGTCAATACATTTTAAAAGCTAGAATCTTTATAATTCATTTTCTCTGATTTAAAATAGGTGGGAAAATCAGTGGGAATTGATTATTGTAGTAGAATAGTATAGTAGCAGTACAGGACAATAAGAATGTATTTCTCAAAGAATTTAAGCACCAAAGAAACATATTCACAAATAGAGTCAGAGTGTTATGTGTGCCAATGGTTAGAGTAGAAGCAAACTGTCAGAACTGGTCATAGTCAGATTATATCTTCAATTTTTATTACTTTTTGTACACACAGCAGTCATATTGCATACTTATGTCTTATGAACCTTATGTCTGCTTAACGAGCCCTTGGATTTCCCAATGTGAATTCCAACTTTGTTTTTTCTTGTTCTTTCTCTCCAACTGGTAACTTGGAAAATTAGCTCTGAGTGAAAATGGAATGCGGCACAGTTGCAAGATGGACCACACAGGCACGATTTACATATGGGGCCCTCATGGATGGAAAATGGGTTGAAAATGCCTTTCAGATGGGATTATTTGGTTACATAATGGCCCTGTGTTAACTGCCTATAAAAGTTTGACGCTGGACAATTATGGATAAAAGGCAGGGCCCCTGTTGGTGCATGTTCAGCTGATTTTCCAGATACTTATTTGGGACTCATCTGAACTCATTAGAACTTATTCAGCCAGCTCGAAATTCACATGGTACTCATGATCAGATGTTAGCTCGGATATTGGATTTTCTAATTGCTGAAATGCTAACCAGTGTTTACAATGCAAACAAAAAATTTATTTCTAAATTCCTCATGTGTTCAAACACTAAAGTAATATGTTCACAACTAGAGGCACTAAGTATAGACTTATGTCTTCAAACTCTATAAAGGAACATTTTCACAAGGAATCGCTGTATGGTTTGTGCCATTGGTCTAGAAATACAATTTGAAAGATGGACCAATATAGTTTTGTTTGCGTGGCACTCATATTAAATACTGAACTATAATACTGTGCTCTATTAGATGTTAAAAGTCAGACGTTCTTTTGTAAATACAAACATTCCGCATGATAAAGTTAAAATTCCAACTTGAACAGCTAAGAGGATTCAGTAAATTTAACTGTTTCTATTACTTACAATTAAAAAACTTTGTCCTCATGCAATTTCAACCTTAGGGGCAATAAATGTATTCAGTTTCCCTCTTATATATTTATTTTTAATTTTCTACATTAAGAGCAAAGTGGAACCAAAGTCAAATTTCTTGTTTGTGTGCACACACTTGGCAAATGAAGCCAGTTCTAATTAAGCTTCTTAGTACCAATAAAATTAATACTGTTCCAATTGTTCCATCAATTGTTCACTGATGGAATATTAAACTATATGAACAGAGCTTCAGAAGTAAACAAACTTGCCAACTTTTTCAGGTTTCCTGGTTAGTTGGCAACCATATTAAACTGTGTTTCCCAAAATGTTTTCAAGAAAAGTGAAAGCACAACTGAAAGCAAAATAAACATACACTTTTACCTCTGATTTATGATGTGACAGCTGAACCAATAAACACTTCAGAGATCTTAATGGCTAAACTCAATAGCAAATGGTCTCTAAGAGGGATTTTCCCTATCTAAATAAACTTGTTTACATGTTAAAACTTATTACTCCGAAGGATTTGAGGCCAATGGAACAGAATGTTACCAAACGACTTGAATATCACAATAATCCATTAATTTTAGTAAAGAAAAACATAAACGATACCTGAGTAAACCTGGAAGTCCTTTCTGTCTCTTACCAACCTTTGTGTGCCTAGCCAGGATGGCTAGAATTAGCATGATGACCAGCTGAAAGAACAGACATTTTTGTTAGCTTCAGCTGCAGAGCACCATGCAGTGACATATAACAAAAGGCTTAACCTCAGTCTCATTAGTGTTCCCTATAGATGCGGTCTGACCAACATGTCATTAGTCAGGATGACCATTTACTAAGGGGGGGGTTCAATGACCTTTGTGACCTGTGACACATTTAGGAAATACTGGGGTGCGAACCATGTTTTGCTATTAATTGAAGCAATTTATCACAATTGTCTCTAAAGAGAATAAACACTGAATATCATCTCCACATAAGGTTATAAAGTGCAATCCAAAGAGAAATTAAAGCAAGATTTAAGATAGTGGATACTGTACCATTCTTAACTGTTGCACATTTGTTTTGCACCATCAGTGATCATGAATGAACATCTCAGATGAAGACGTATAATTTTCATGAGTCAAAACATGACAGAAAGGTTTCTTTAGTATACCACAAGAAATACAAATGTCTAAAGTTTTCTTTTTAATGTAATTTCTTCAGCCCAAGGGCTCATGCTATACTGAGTTGTTTTGTTATTTTTTGCTAATGAAATAGGACCAGACATGGAGTAACTTCCATAATCCAGGAAGTGAAACATGACTGACGTTGCATAATCTCATTAAGCAAGTCAATGTAATGCTGTGTAAGAGAAAAGTGAACAGATGTCAGACTTACAGATATAGCAGTGATGCATATATGATAGAGCATGTCATCTGCAGTGGGGTCACATTTAGGGATAGTTCTAAAGAAAAAGACAAATGATTCACATGTTACCAAAGACAGAAGGTTACGCCCCGAGTTCCTAAGCTGACCTTCGTTGTACCTCACTAAGCATTTCACGTCAGTGTCAGGATCATTTGTTGCTGGAAACTTGGTGGTCAAAGTCTAAGAGCAGAGATTTGGATTTAAACGGATTGGTACGAGGTGTGAGACGAGAAAATGTTCCTGTGCAAAAGGGGAGGTAAATATGCTAGGTTCACATGGGGTGTAGAGAAAAACATCATACATAACATTTTCTGGCCTTTAATAACTTTTTAGGGGTGCAGCTTATTATTTTATGCAGAATCACTCATGGATTGTTCCACATTTTGCTGAATTTTCAATTGAAAATTTGACTTTGACTGGGCCATTCTAATACATTAATAAGGTACACCAATCTATTGTCTGTCTGGCTGTTTGTTTACCGTTGTTCTCCTGCTTGAAGTTGAACCTTTGACCTAGTCTCAGATCTTGAATGTTGAATTCATGCCTATTTTGGGTAAAATGTGTTAAAGTTTTTAAGTCTTTTTGTTAAAAAGATTCAGCCAACAATATTTGCAAACATAAAAGCCTGAAAATTATGTAGTTTAAGAATGACAAAAAAAAAGATAAAAATAACACCTATTCTGGGTCACCAACTGTGACACAGTAGAAGTTTGGTACGAGTCACCTTATATCTCAGTGAGAGGTGTATCTCAGCACTGACTCCAAACAAAAGATTGGGGAATTACAACTCAACATGAAACAGAGGACAAATAAAGTTGAATTTGTTTTGAAAAACAGCATGATGTTCAAAATTACGGACAAAATACAGATCTTAAATGAACTGCAGTTAGAAAGTGCTATACTTACTCTGTTTCAATTTTGGATGGCAGTGGATCCAGATCCGGATACTCATAGTCCACGAGCGCATCCTTATCCATTGTGCTGTCTCTTTTTTAAACAGATCCTGTTACAAAGAAGTTGGAAAACTGTCCACAGTGTCTGGTGACGGAAAGCTGTGATCCCCCTGCCTCGAGGGGGGTGGAGGAATCTGCCAAGTCCTACGTTGGCCTCTGCTGCGGCTGCAGCTGCTGCCCCGGCGTCCTTGTTCCCTGTGTTTGGTCTACCCTCACTCAGAGTCGGCTACCCTCTCTCACAGTCTGTATTCAGGTGCCCTCGTCCCGCTCTGGTCCTGAGTATAATGTGACAAGTCCCAGCTCCTGCCTGCTGCCTCCACCCTGCTTTAAGGCCCTGTTTCAGCTTAGGGTTACCACCAACAAGCCTGGAGAAAAAGAGTGAGAGAGGGGGCCAAGAGTGTGAGAGAGGAGGGAGATATGTGGAGATCTGGGGAGCCAATCTGGAAGGCCACCCGTGTCTTACTGGGATTACATCTACTTTTTAAACTCCGCTGCCGGACCTGTTGCTTGTGGCTTAAGAGGTTGGGTGTGCATGGTAATAAAACTCCAGCTTTGACTGTGTGGGTAGCTGGAAGCAATGGGTCTGTCTTATCAGAGCCATTGGAGTTGATAACAGGGAAATTCTACTGTTGTTCCTTTTTGTCGTGGTACAAGGTTATCCTGCATCATGGCAAATCCTGTGTGAAAGGTTACCAAAAACTAATCAAGGTGAGTCACCAAAACCACATGGAATTATTCAGCAGAATGTATTTGGTTTAGGAGGACAGAGAACATTCTCCGAAAAGGTTATATCGCTCCCTCTCAGATGGATAAGGATCAAGGAAGGGCTCATTCACTTCAGTACTTTGTCATTTACAGATAAAAACCAGGTACAGGGAACAGAATGTGTAGCTATGCTATGATAAAGTTTGTACACCCCTAAACATGTTCAGATTTTGTATCATTACAACCAAAACCTCTGGGTATTTTATTTTGACTGTATGCCACTCATCAAAATAAAACTGTGTGTCATTACAGAGTGGAGGATCCCTGAACTTCTGATTAAATGAAGAGCATCTTTAACTATACGTTTTCAAGTCTTTCCACAGATTTTCAACTGAATTTAGATCTGGACCTAACATGTGTGTGTATTTTTAGGCTTATTGTCCTGCTGGAAGGTAAACCTATACCCTAGTCTCATGTTTTTTGAAGCCTCAAGCAGGATTCTTAAAGTGATCTTATATTGCCACATTGCCAACATTTCTACTTGCATATTACTTAAGAGACAGAACACAGGAACAAAGTCTCATATGCTCCATGTTCTTGCACAAATCTAAACAAACACATATTTTTCAATTTTTACAACTAACATGAGTGTGCAAACATGTAAATAATTAATCATTAACTTATTTGAATGAGGGCTATCAAAGTGAGGGTTTTGTCATGTTGCAAGCACCTACTTTATTGTCCAAACATTGATAAAACCTCCTGACCTTCATCATGATAGTCACAAAGAATTAAGATAATGCCATGTTATCATTTCAGCTGTGCAAAATTTACTGGTTCAGCCTCTTCAACATCTTTTTCAAAACTTCCCTGCTGGAGACAGAACAGTTGGGTCCCTTTATTATCACTTAGAAAACGTCCATGTCTGAAACAGAGAAATGTTATATCTTATACAGAATTTGTACTTTTTCCCCAAATTGAGAAATTTAGCTTTGACATTTAAGCATAATTTATTTTAATGGATACTTCTAAAGAACAAGCATTTACTTTGCATACCTACTTATCGAAACAGATTTGTGGGATTCGTGGTTAAAAGTTTCAAAGTAGCAAAATGAACTTTGAGATAGATTATTACAGTGCTTCAGAGACAACTTTTATCAGACAAACAATAGCCAAGAAATGATAAGTCAACAGCATGCAATTTGGATTCGCATGTTTCTTAGAAAACATATTTCAGCAATATACTCCCTAAATTTACCCAGCTTTGTATTTTACTAAAACTCCAAGTGTGTTTAATTACAACACACTACCAGAGCACACATGTCCAGCAGAGATTCAGTTAGAACTTTTTGTACTGCAGTCTAAAAGGAGTAGCGATAAATGTACTGCATATAAAATACATTGACAAAATAATTCTTTGCCACCAACCTTTATTTTATTCCTATGAGTCACAACTCTAAGCAAACCATTCTCTGCAAATTTAGCACACTGTATTTACAAAAGAATTTTCTTAAAAATGTTGTTTTTCAACAAATTTGAATAATTGTATTTATAAGGTCTGTATTTTCTAACACACTGTAAATAGCACTTACAGCAATATTCTTCTTTTGTCTCCAAGTCTGAAATTGTTGTTAATTATTCAACCCCAGTCAGATTAGATAGAGAGCATCTGTGAACACCAAGCTGTCAAGTATTATTGTAGATTCTCAATTGGATTTTAATCTGAACTTGAAAAATATGCTTGGATCTAAATGACTATATTATAGATCTGACTAGATGGCAGAATGATGTGTTCAGGTTCAACTTTGGTCACTCTGGTCAACTGACCACAGCAATTTGTGTTTTCTCTTTCCCCAAAATTGGCAGTGGCTAACAGTAAATGGGACTTCATGTAGCTTTGTTTTAATAATGTCCAAAGATCAGCTGCTTTTATAACAATTTTGAACCACAAACAGTTGGACTGCATTTACTAATTGTGTAATTTCTAAAGGCTGTCAGTCAGACTTGATTTTATTTAGGGGCAACAGAGTAAAATATTAAAAAACTTTTCTCTGCCCTTATAATTTTACATTACTTTGTGTCAGAGTATTACTAAATAAATCAAGCAAACTCCAGTGATGAATGTGGTTGTAGTTTGACAGCTTGTAAAATCGATCATTAAAACTTTGGTAAAGCATTGAAAGTCTGCGGAGATTTACTTTTTGCTTCCTCAGAGACAATGTTTGTTTCTCAAATACTATGACTAGATGAAGAGTCATCTCTTTAAATATTAAAATGCAACAAAATGTCCCCTCCAACACTCATGAGAACACAGTCACCAAATCAAATGTGCTCCCAAAGCAAAAGCAGCCCACCAAATAAAGGGGTCACTGAACAAAGAATGCTTTGAACAGTTACATCACAGAGAGGTGGTTTGATTGAATAAGACACTTAACTTACTTGTATCAGGTTTAGGAAGTTGACTCAAAAGGTTTTTTTCTTTTTTGGTAAGAGGCAAGCTATGTTAAGAACAGGCATGAGCCTGGAAAAAACAGAACATAATTGAGGTACTGACTGGATAATCCATTTTTAACAATGTAAACATGCAAACCATCAAAACAGACAAGCCGTGTGTTAACAAAGCAGTCAAGGAAAATTTGTCCGCAGCTTTACAAATGTCATTGAATACCGGCATATTTAAACAAATGCTTTCATGTTTTGTGTGCACACTTATGATCGGATAAAAAAACAAACAAAGGGTGTTTGATTTCTTAAAATGGACAATATTAAATTGAAATACAAAATTATGTCTTAAAAAAGAATTGAAATTGGTCAGATTTCTTTTAAAACCTAAAAAACAGGCAAAAAAAAAAATATTGCGGTTGACTTCTGTCTGAAATTAGTGTGTGAATGAATGTATGTAATGTACTAGTCCAATGCTACACAGTTTACGGAAAACTGCCTGTGCTTTGAAAAACACACCTTTTCTGCAAAGAGAGAAATGCCGGCATGACAATAATGTTAATTCATTACTGAACAGCTTGTCTCACTTCATCTGCTGCCATTGCTAAAACTACAGTCAGACTACAATCCTAAAGCAGCACAGAAAATCAACGTCATTGTTCAGAACTTATCCTTCTTTTCACTGATTGACTCAGTATAAAGTCTACCGGAGAAATCAACTTCAATGGGAGGAAGCCCAGATGGAGCACTGAAGGGAGATTATAATCAAGTGAAATTAGGAAAGAACATAATGGCCAGGCTAACTCACAGCAACTGTGCATTCCCTTTTCTATACAGCAACTAGGAGGGAGGAGCGTGAATCACCAACATTTTCTTATTGTTGTAGACATAAAAAAAAAACTAAAATCATTTTACGTACGGTTTTTCACTACTGACGCAATACTAATCTGCTTTAAGCCAATGAAAAAAAAAACACAGTTATAAATACAAAAGCAATAAAGACATGAGAAATAATCTCATTTTTAGTCAGTTACATCTGTCCAGCTTTAAAAATCATTTTAATCTAGAAATATTATCTTAATGTAAATAAAGTTCTGCTGAGTTTGAGGATTTTCTGGTTTTAATGAGCTCCTCCTCATTAATCTTCCTAATTAATCTTCATCAGAAAATAAAACCTGTCATGACTGCATGAGTCAGCTGCTTGCCTTTGCCTTTTAGAGGTTTGCATCAAGCAGGTATAGAATGTTGTACTTTGTTTCCTCTATCCAATTCCACTTGAAGTCTGTTAGCCTTAACTTTCCTCTGTTAGTTTTGTTGAGGGGGAACAACAAAGCATTTGTTCTTAGGGCACCCAGATGGCTAGCAATGGTCCTACTTACAGCAAAACAAATGTAGACGGACCAGAAGAAACCAAACAAACAGATGATAACTCACCCAGGTGGCTATTTTGACATCATTGAGTTGAGAACAAGATAAAATTGGTCATATTCTTTTGGTTCTCTTTGCTGTTCGTTTTACTTTTTAATGTAATAAGTATAAAAAGAAAACAAAATCAAGACTTCTGTTTATCCATTACAAAACAGCCAAAAGGACTCATATTCACGTGTAATACTTTTGTTCTATAATAAGAACCAGACAAACCTTTATCTATGGGTTTCACACTGATATCCGATTAGAACACACAATCACCTGAATGCGTGGACGTTTTAGAAATATAACTAGTTTTGTGTTTCTCAGTTTAATACAAAATCAGTTGTGCAGACCCGTCATATTTCCCACAGTTGTGAAAACATCACCTTTTTTTTCCCGTGACATACCCGGTTGGGTTCGGCTTCAAACAAACCGCACGACAAACTTCAAGCCTTTGAAGTGGAGCTTGATCTTCCGAACAAAGACACTTTCAGCACAGCCAGGTAACCGAGTCACCTGCGCCTTTGCTCTGCGCGCAGGAGACGATCCTTGAACTTCAGCGTTGTGGTTAAATGACCGACTCGCATTAAGTATCAACGCTGACTAAACACCGGAGCAGATTCTATGAAGCATTATGTGCGGAAATCTTTCAGCCTCCTGAAAGATTCACAGGTGGGTGTGCTGGTGCAGAGCTAAGTAGGCTTGAAAGGTTAACATCTACATTAATAGCAATTGATTTTGTGATTATTATTAATTATGTACACGTTTTTGTTTTTTTTTTCTTCCATTAAGGCTTTGACGCTACAAATTGTCTAAAATAAACCCTGCAGATTAGCTCATACGTTTTTACAAGATTCAGTCCTAAATCGGGATCTTACCTTTGGTCCGTCTTCTTCAGTTTACTCTTACTTTGAAGAGGCTTCCCCACCTTCACAGGCACCTTACAGCAATCCAGTTATTACATAAACAGTGATCTCAAGGGTAATTTTTTTTTTTTTCCCCCTGGACACCCCATGCTACACAAAGGTGGGACTTTGCTCTGTCTCTATCTTGTGATGGTGAAAGCATCATAAAATATCTGCTCTATGAAAACAAAAAAAAAACCAATGTTGTGAAACATTAAGTTGTGACTAATGAGGTCAAGTTCAAGTTGTTTTCACTGATGCTGTTCGTAGTGAAATCTGTGTGTTTTAGTTTCCCATCTTGTTGCGTGTCCTGTTTGCTAATAAATGCACAACAAGAAGACAGCTGGGGAATAAAGTTCCTAAAAAAATATCTAGAAGAATCACTGTTCTACGTTTGCATTAATTACATCACTAGAGACACAACAGTCAAGCTGATCAGTTGGCATTTGTAATCCATGTGGTCAGCGAATAACTTTTGGCAGATGTCAGCGTGGAGTTTTAAGCAATTTTTTAATTCCAACTGTTTATTCTGTTTTCCAAAGTTTACAAAGAGTCTGATGACCCTCAAGGCATGATAGATAATGCAGTTAATGGTGATATTAAAACAAACAATTGCTTTACAATTACAATAATTGTCTTCAGAACTTCCATTAGTAATTTTTCTTTTGTATTTCTCTTTCGAGGTTTTTTTGATTGGTCTTCATTTGTCACTTGCATAGCAATTAAATATCATATTCTGCCTCCATTAGTGTGAATAGTTACATGATTTGCCAGTGTAATGGCTCTAGCTGTTTTCTCGGCTCAAATGGTTTAAGCTTACCTAAACAATTTATGGTTTTCTGACTCATAAGTGTCTTTTTCAGCTTTTATACCCTCAAGAATCCATAGTTGTTCTTTGCCAAACAAGGCAAAGCAATTTTCTCTTTTCCATTCATTTTATTTCTGATATTCCAACTACTTTCTTAAAAATATACGTTGATTCAAAGTAGCTGTTTTTGCAAGTCATTTAATCAAATTACCAATTATTATATTACTCTAGGTTTTCTTCTGAGAAAACATTTTTTGCAATCTTCTATTGCAGCTGACGTGCAGAATGAACTTCATAGTCATATCTGCAGTGTAACTTATTTGAATGTATATCCAATCTAGTTTTTGTTCTTTACTTTGTGCTCCACGTACAGCAACATATATTTGTCAGCAAAGCCAGTTCAGATCGACCAGTTGTGAGAAATATTGCCTTTATATTAAATCATGGCCTCCAGGGTGCACAGGGCTAATTACTGTGGATATTTTTTACTGCTCAGTCTGCTCCACCGCCTCTGTCATAATCAATGAGCCCTGTTACCGTCAATTACAGCATAATTGGATTTTGTGTTTGTTTGAGGTGGAAAAGCGTACATTTGAGCCGACATAAAAGACCTGCTTATCTCTGTCGACAGCTGCAATGAAGCTGAATGGAGTCGGGTAGCTGCTAATATTCTGGATAATTAAAGTCAGTGCCAAACATATTTTAAAAAAAAATGTTATTGCAACATACATAGTTTTTATCCTTAAGAAAATCCTGCTTTTTAAGATTGTTACTGTAGTAGACACCGGCTTGATCGTTTCCTTTTGAAAACTGTCACGTTTGGATCAGTTTTCACTTTCATTTTTCACATTCCTTAGCAGTCAGGTGGTGGGTTACCCATGCAGAAGTAATAATGAAGAGGTGGAGGAGGAATTTGTCTCCTTGAAACAGAGCAAAGCCTTTGCCAACGGAAACAACTTGTCAGGGCAAATTCAGTTTATGTTGTTATTATTAGTGGTTGTTGATGATGTAAATGGGATACGTAAGGGATAAACTACATTATAATCTGTAAATTCACTAAAGAGTTTTTATTATAGCAAAACACCAGCTGTGTTTCTGTTAGTCACATGACCAAATAAGGGTGCCACTCTGACCAGAGGATCTGAGTGGGGTGTCCTGGGTATTCCACATCTGTGCTTCATCTGAAAAGCTGCAGCTCCTCTACCATCCACAAACCGACTGCCATATAAATGGTTCACAGTCTTTCTTGTTAAATTCAATCCACTGTATGCCTACCAGGGACTCATTTGAAGCATACGACAAGTGACTGAACTCAAAGGATTTAATCACATCAGATACATTTTAATTATGGGGTAATACTCAAAACCTTCATAAATGTGTTAATTTTTGTACTGCTGCATCTACCAAAATCCAAAGACATATGCAACATGAAGCAACCCTTGGACATTGAGCTGTCCATCTCTATTTGAAAGCTACATTCTGCTGGTCTCCCATTACAGTGATGTATTTTAACAGTCCAAGCTGTTTATGTGTTCATGCAGCTCTTTGAAGCACCCTGATAGAGAGAAGCAACTTGCAAGGTTATGAAGAACATGTTTTATGAAGTTAAAACATGTTCTTCATTTATCATTCACCACAAAGTTCTTTCAGGCACTAAATGTTGAATTTCCAATGAGTTTTTGGCATGAAACCTTTAGTTACAAACTGATGCCAAACACTAAATACGCATCATTGAATGTTCGTCTTAAATATTGCCGTTTATGTTCTGAAATAGTATTTTTTGCACTTGAAGCTATGCTATGTTGTGTGGAAGTTTTAGAAAGATTGTCTTTTGTTAGTCAACAATATTACCGCTCCAGTTTAGGAGCTGTGGTAATGCTTGAATCGGTCAGACTTTAGTGGCTTAACAAACAAAAGCCCCATTCCTCACGTACAAGCACTGGGCAGAGAAAGGGGGAAAAAAGCAGCCAATGTTCTAAATAAAACTTTGAAACACTAAAGGTCTTTTCTTCAGCTTATTGCTCAAGATCACTTCAAATGACTGCAAAAAGTCTGAGTACCAGAAGGTAAAACATAGACAAGTGAGTGGAAAAAAACTTGTGCATAGTATAATGTCATCTCAATTATACTGTTCAGTTGTAGAAATGTCAAGTCAAATCTTATTTTCTTTAAGACATACCTTCCTACCATTACAGTCTGTAAACATTTCACTTTTTTTTTTAAAGGATCAGGCTGGAAAGCTTTTTATTTTGTTCATGAAGTTGGCAGATTCGGTCTTCTAACAATGTTCTGATATTTACAATTGTTTTGGGAATGTGATATGAGAGATGAATGTTAAAACATCTAAAAACGTTTTTTTTTCTTTTTTCTGCACAATCCGTTGCTTAATGTATTCTTTATATTGCAATCCAAAGTTAATATCACTGTAGGGAAAGAAACAAAAATCAATTTTAGTCTCACTGGTCATTTATCCAGTGAGATATTAGTGTTATTGTGCTGGGCAGAAAGAAACAGATTTATTTCTGAGTTTATGAGCACAGAGAGTGAGACATTATATCTAAGGAGCTTGTGACAAGTACAAATCATCCTGATAGTTATTAAAGTGGTCATGATTACTCTGTTGAGGACGGCGGTGTGCAGTGCTCACTGTGTCACGTTCCTGCTGCGCTTGCCTGACAGGCACCTGAAATTTATGGCATGGAGGCAGGGTTGAGTCTGAGCTGCTGTGTAGTAATCCTCTTTATGTAACGGCTCAGAAAACACCTTCAAACACACTCAGGAATTTAATTTGATTTTTCACGACCTGTTTATCTAAGGTAATGGTTTCCAGTTTATGATTAAACACTCTCTAGAGATAATGATGGTACACACATGTACTTAGACTAAAGTACGGTTTATGAGATGAACCTTTACAAACCGAGACGTCGCCTGACATAAAGTCTCTGAACGTTCTCGGCAGATGTCTCATTTTATCTACTGGAAAAAGCTCAGTGGGTTTCATGTGTCCTGCTGGAGACAGCCAATGACAAAATAAAATCTTTAGAAAGTCTGCTTGTTTTCATTGTATTGCTCTTCGTGATGTGTGTTTATGTTGTTGGGTAAGCGTGTGTTCATGTCTGTTTTAGCCGAGGTGTTGTACTTGCGGGTGTGATAGATGATGTCCTTGCTCTGGTCTCTGCTGTGTTATTGTCTCTGTGTGTGAGGGGGATTTTGATGTCTCACTAAGCATAAATATAAAGCCTCTGCTGGCCAAGAGTTCAGAGGAATATTGGCTTGTTGTTTAGTTTTTGAGTTTTTTTTAAAGATGTCTTTTAACATATCAGTGATGATAATGTTACATTTTCTTTTCAGACATCAATTGCAAAGTACTCTTCCTTTACCTTCTAATTGGTAAAAATAAGAGTTTTATCCTTAGAGCTTCCCCTGAAGTGCCAAAATCCAGTACAAATGAGGAAGAAATGTACTTACTTATGGCCACAGAAATGTCTTGAGGACATAATTGTGCCAATATAGATTTCTGACCATGGTAAATGATTTTGTTTTGGTCTTATGGGTAATTTTGCTATTTCACACATAGTAGCTTTCAATTATTATATTAATAAAAACCCTTTTTTATTTACATGGTGCATGTAATAGTTATCTAAATGAGACATTTGTAAAATTATCATTTTAGAGGTAAATGAGGACAGAAAAGGATGGAGGTCATAGGATTTTGCAATCTGTGTGTGAAGTTTGTGCTTAGATCTTCAGGGTTTACTGTTTTTTTTAATTAATTTATTTTTTTTTTTTGCTCTGAATGTTTTTTAAATTAAGATCCATAATGTTCCTTTTAATTATAGCTGATTATTAACCATTTTTGGAAATGGAAGCTCTCTAGAACTGTTTGAATTAAGGCCAGAGTGTTTTCCATGTTCATGAATTTAAGGTCTGGATATTGTTGAGTCCCTTCATCAGACAATCACTTGTGCCACGGGCATTCAGTCTGTCCACTCCTCATAAAACCGAGGCGGCCTCCTGGTCTGTTAGATTTTTCTTATGAATAATGCATTCATCGTCTGAGGCTGCAGACGCGTCTCACTGTGTGTTCAGAGATGCTTGACTTTCACACATCTCTGCTGGAATGAGGATGAATCAAGAGCTTGTCTAAACTATCAGAAACTGCAAGGAAAATCTTGGAAACACAAAAGAAAAGAGCAAATATTCCTCCTGCTAGATGTTGGCTTTGGAGGCTTAATAATGGTGACTATATTCAGATTTGTATGTTTTCCAGTGATCTAAATTAAACTTGTAAACAACAACAAAAAGCACTTGCAAGTTAGTGATTAGAGGCGAGTGTTTGAGATCTCACCTGCAGTAATGTGGGTCCTGCTCTGCTCTATCGTAGTAAAGAAACCAGAAAAAAAAAACGTATCGTATTTATTTTGTTCTGACCTTAACATGTGATCATTAAATGATACGAGGAGCTTCATAGAACCACTGCTCCTCCACATTAATAGGAACATAATGATGTGGTTTAAAACATGTGACCAGGATTTTCCCAGGAAGCCATATTTTGGAAGGTTACTGAGGATGTCCAACTGGGAGGAAATCCCAGTGCAGACCCAAGATTTTTTATAAGAATTTTGAATATGGAAATACTCTGGAAGTTTTCACAATGAGGAAAGGGATGTCTGGGATATCAGATAAGCAGAAGGCAATAGATGGATGGACACTAATGTTGTAATGACTAAAGATCACTTCTTCAGACTGCAGTGTTTGTTTTTAGGGACAAAATAAATGAGAACTTTTACAGTTCTTTTACAGTTCTAGTAAAAGTTCTAGTATTTAAGGCTTTACTGAGTTTCCTTATTGCAAAACTTCATTTCTCTGGCTAATGTTACTAGGAATTTTTAGATTTTTTTCTCAGGGGGTTAGGGAGAAACTGCAATACTGTTTGTGGTCCCCCACATAGGTAACTTAATTTGATAATTGAAACCCTTTAATATTAATAGTTTTTGATGATATATGACCAATAATGAGCAACAGGTCAACTCCTTTTTTTTATTTGTAACGTGTTTGCATCTTTTAAAAGAAAATCATCAGTGTTATTTGAAGAAATCTGGAAAATGTATCATGATATTATGTTGCATTAATTCTAAATTAAGGAATATATTTTCATCGCACATCCATTGTTTGCCTTGAGATATTTGTGTGTGTTTTGTGTGTAAAAGAAACTGATTAGAAAGTAGGCATAAAATGAAAAGAAAACAGATTTTCCCACCACTGTTAATTGATTGCACTGGTTGCTTTGAACACAGGGAGAGCCGTCAGTGTGATGATTTGTAAAAGTCAGCTCAGCACAAATGGTCAGATTAGAGGGAATCTGGGTGTCTGCCGAAATCCCCAAGAGACGATAGCGCCATCACACTGATGGGTCCCCTGCAAAGATCACTCATACTAGACTCCATTAGCCGAAGACACCCGTCCACATGTCACTGAGTGAACAAAGAGACACATTTTCACTCAACACTAAAAGAGGAATGCCAGGAGCTATAAATTAGGTCAAGGTAAACACATCCTGACACAAGAAAAAGCTTGTGTAATCCATTAGATGTGTAACGACCAAAAGGGAGTTTTAGTTTAGCACTTTCTTGCGGTGTCAGGCCTTATAACTAATTGTCTCTATATCATATTAGGAGATATGTTTCGGAGTCGGGGGGATTGTGAACACCAAGAACATGCCTGGTTGTAGCACTCATTGAGGAAGTCTTTGTTTTGGAGGATCTGAATACTGTAGCTTTGTCCCATGTCCACTCTAGATGTAATTTCCCTAATGTGAGAGATGGATTGGTTTCCACCTCCTGTCATAGTAACATCACCGTATTGATTTCATGGAATCCTGCCACGGGAATCTGAGTATATTTCCCGGGGAGGTCTGATGATGAGTGGCGACGCAAACCCCTGGGGCCAGCAGTATACGAGCAGCGTAGCATACTTCCCGGCTAAGCGTTTGTCACATTATTTTCATTGCAATCTTCTGAAATGGCTCTTCAAAGATAATTTCTGAAACACTTCTAATAACATCCTTGCCCTTACCTTCCTCAGTGGGACTCTCACGGTGTGATTGGATCATAAAAAAGCCCTACTTGATCTCGTATAGTCAGACGGCTGTTTTTCATGTGAGCTGGACTGTAATTAGGACCACAACAGATTGTCATTTGCATACACATGTTCAGGTGAGAGGCGCAACCAGGGTCGGTTCAGAAATATTACTATAGCAAAAATCTAAAAGTAGAGGATGGATCAAAAAGATAAAAATCAATGAGGCATTAAGAGTTGCAGAAAAATAAATATAGAAATCTTGATTTCTCTTTTGTTCACTGAACCATTATTTTGGGATTTAACCATTTTCCATATGGACTTCAAACAAAGAGACTGTACAAGGCATTGCCATCCAGATCTGAACAAAAGACTTTTTTCATTTTTATTCCTAGTGGGATTTTTCTCTCAGGAGAGCAAAAGCAGTACAGCTCTGCTGTGAGACTCCTCCTTTCACTTTGCAGCCACTGACATCTAAACATGCCTATGCCTATGGCTGTTTGCTTTGATGTTAAAAAAATTAAAAGTCTCAGTGTTTCGCTCCTCCTTTAATATGACACTAAATACATTTTAAGAGGTTGTGCCTTTATGTTTTAATAGACAGTCATAAAACAGAAGATGTAAGTCAGGCTTTTGTGCGTTCACAGATTATCAAGGCTCAAAACAATGGTCCTAAAATGTCTTTTCCAATTGATCAGATAAAACAACAAGATATCGATCAATTCCAAAAGTAAGTTGATTCTATTTTACAGGGCACCAGGTTTTTCTTTTTAGACCATAGCTTAATGATGTTCTTGCCCACACATGAGGAATTTTTTTTCTGTGCAACAAGATGTTGAATTTGCTGTTCATTATCTGTACCATTTGTTAGGGTACTTGGCAGCTCTGCATGTGCTACTGGCCGGTTTAATATCACACGTCATCACTCATTCTGTCATCAGATGCTATCATGCAAATATTCTCTGCAGTGATTTGCATCTCGGCTTGAAACACTGATCAATGCTCCATTGGTTGTGTTCATGTCTGTGTTCACCATTTAGGCCCACAGTGATCCCATTTCCTTTTGTTATCTCATCTAATGGTTAACTGTATTTCACGTATAAAACCCGTATAAAACGTATAAAACCCTGGCTTTAAAAGAGTGGAATAAAATATCTTTTTTTTTTTCAGCTCTCCCTGTAGAGACTGCTGTGTGATTGACAGGTAGAATCCCTGAAAGCCTCATCTGACATGTTATTGCTCTGGGTCAGGAGCTGCAAACAGGAGTTAGCCTCCATACTCCCCCCATATCTACTGTTTGCTGCTTTTTTTTTTTCTGTTCACTATCTTGCCGCCTTATAAGATTTCACTCCTTGCTCTGAATTATTGACTTGTCTGGAGACCCCGTGTGACTGAGTCTGCTGTGCACTGCTGACTGTCTGCAGCAGGACAAAGCTTTTGTTTCTGTCGAAACCTAAAGCAACAGTGAACACATGACTGGGTCTGACAAAAGATTTAAAATATGCAGCATATTGCACAAACATGCACAAACTGTTAAATGAGAGGATTCATTTTACCAGTGTGTTTGTGATAAGTGAACACTGTTCTGCATGGCTGCATAATTAATGCTTTTATTCTCGTCAGAGACGTCTGAAGGAGGGTCGAATATTTGAGGTTAGATATTGATCAGTTTGTGCTTTATGTTTTTTTTTTTAAGTTCTGCCTGCAATGTTTGCCCATCAAAAGAAATAATTACCTAGATTTTTGTTGTTATTTTTTTAAGATAATATACTGAACACCAAGATTCCTTCTTTTGTATCCTTCTTTGACATATTTAGTTTTCTAAAACAGCTGTCTTGGCCCATTTTTTTTCATCAAACCCTTAAAAAGAGGGAAAATATGGCTTTTTTAAGTTTTGGGCAGTTCCAGTAGAAATGGTAACATGGATAAAGAGATAAATTTTTATTTAACGTGTGTCAATGAGTGCAATAGTCACGTGCAGTGTTATGTTTTTACACACTGGTCACACTGAAATATAGATCATCTGACATATTTTAATAAAGTAAATGTCAAAGGCATTTGTGAAATTGTGATTTATTTTAGTATGGGCAAAATGCCGTTTTCAAACCTGTTTTTGAACATTTTCAATCTAGGCTGAGAGGGATTTAAAAAAAAAAAAAACAAAGAAAAACCTCTCAGCCCAGGCTGAAAATTGCAGATTTCAGTAAATTCTGAAAGGATGGGGATATTTTACATTTCCATAAAAATAAAAAAAACTTTAAAAAAAACATCTCGATGACCATTAGAGTTTGGGAAAGTGGACCAAAAGATCCTCCACAGTGATGTAAAACTCATTAGCAGTAATCACAAAGAGTTGTAGTTGTGAACAGCAGGGAAGGATATAGCGGTTGTATGGGCTAGGTTGGTTTGGAAAACTGTATTTAGTATTTATTCAATATGCTTCTTTGATTATTATAAATATTTAAGAGAGAAAGATAGGAACAAAACAGGAAATCTGAAAGATCATCTGAAAGACAGATATTTTGATGTAATTATAGATACCGTTTACTGTCTTAACAGAAGGTTGGTTAGGATAAGGTTACTAAGTGGATTTAGTTTATGTAAATCCATGCATCCCCACACACTCGCTGACATTTTGCTGCTCAGTTACCTCCACAATTTGATGGGATCTTCCTGGAAGCCGCTTTCTGATTTTCTTTTTCTACATCTTATCTATTTAAACTCAGCAACCTGAGCTTCTGCCTGGAAACCAGAGACTGTGTAGGGAAATGTCAATTAATGTGGCAACGAAGACAACATTGCAGCTACAGATGAATGCTGCTTCATTGTGCCCAACTAATTATTCCAGTGACAAGTGTGACACCTCCTCTGTAGCTTTAGAGCCGGGCTCTGAGCAGCATTGTGTGGCTCAAGGCTGCCCATCCGATGTGACTTTACATTGACTGGAAACCCTGCTATGAAAAGCTGCCGCTGCTGCACGAACAGCGGCACATGTTGTGAAATTACCTGTTGCTTAGGAACCAATGTGACTTCATGCATGGGAGCACATTTTTGTCAAGGTCTTTTAGCACAAGAATTTTCCACTAATTTTCCTGCTACTGATATTTTCCGTTAAGATGGGTGTTATGGCCCTATTCACATCTTAAAGAGACATAACTGCTTTGTTTCACCCATAATGTCTCGATTGATTCGATATCTGATAGGTATTTTGAACTTGTTTCACTGAGGTTGTAGTTGAAAATGAGAATACACAATGTGTTTGCCAGTTTTTCGCATCCTTTATTAGTGTTGTAACTGTTTATGTGAAACATTAAATGTATGTAGCAGACATTAAAATTAACTGAAATCTTTTCAAAGGTTGGAAGAACGGCGAAATCGTGGAAGAAGATTTTCTCACTGATTAAATCTCTCCATGTTTAATGAGACACATGCTTCACACAGTCACACCTTAAGATAAATGTGTAAATGTCACATGTGTTGGCCTTCATGGAAAAACATATTGGAATCATGCAAAGTGTGCAGCATGCGTAAAAGAAATTAACAATAGAAAAAAAATATACAAATTCCAAACAGTCATGTTTGGAGAGATCATTTCTACTATTACTGCAATGTTGCTAAGTGGAGATTGGGACTTAATTCTGTTGCAGCCCCTAACTACCTTGACTTTCTCACTACTTGTTTTAAAATTATCTTCATTTTTATTGTTTTGCTTTTAGCTCTGTGTGAGAGTTGTGTTTATGTTGTTTAATTGCTGCAATCATAAATGTTTTCAACTTACCTATTGTTTCGCTTTAATTTTATTTTGTAAAAATTAAAGCAAAAATTTTGTGCAAAATAGCACAAAGTTTTCTATTTTGTGTGTTTTCTGTTTCTTGTTTTGTTATTTATATAATTCAATTTATTAAAGACTTTTAGGCATCTTGGTTAATGGCTTTTGTTGAAAACACTATATAAACACAATATGACTTGATTAAATAAAACATCATTAATGATTTCTTTTTTCTGAGGGAAACTGACAATTTGAGGGCTAAAGTAATTCTCAAAAAAAGTACGGCGATTAAGTAGAATTTAAATACCAATCGTACACTAACTAAGTAAAAATTTAACTTTTTGTTTAAATAAAAAAAAACACTTTAAAATAACTGCCTTGATTTTAGTTATGTGTCACACTCTGAAAGACTGACCATTTAAATTCATATGTACTCCTATTACAAAATTTAGCTAAGCAAGAGATAAAGTCTTTTAATTTACCTACATCTATTTTAAAAAAAATCTGAAATCCATCAGTGACCAGATGGATTTCTATGTAAATATATAAAAGAAACAATGAAAAATTATAAAATAAATCTTGCATTCAAGAAATGTATCATTTACTTATATACGTATATATAGCTTTCCATATAACATCAATGTAAAGATACATCTAACAGTCTGAGCAGAGTGGGCTGGATTTTTCTCTGTGGCTCTGAAAAGCAGCTAATCAATCTCTCCTAATTACCCACAGGCAAGAAAAATATGCTCCTGATTAGTGAATACCAGAGAAAGAGCACAAAAACCCTGGTCACCATCCCACACACTCGCCCAGATTTCACTCCCGCTGGGAGGGGGAAAACCACCGGTCGAACGAAGATGGCAGATGCAGTCGCCATCAGTGGAGGCAGCATCAGAAGGGGAGCAGCACTTCAAATGAAACAGTCATACAGCCATAAATTTTTCATCTCCAACCAGCTTTGAGGACGGAGACGGGGGCAGGTCAGCCAGACTTCAGCTGAAGGCTCCCAAAAACAATTCAGAGCTTTCAGAGACAAAAGGTACATGTTGGAGGAGGGGGTTTGGGGGTGGTAGGCACATGAAACAAAAAATAACAAAAAAAAAATCCTTTGTTTACGACGGATGAACAGAAACGCTGCAAGTGAATCACTGTTGAGGATAAATGGCAAATATTACCAATGATTAAAGGAGAGCAAAAATCAATGTTCTGTCAGTTTTTCACTTTTTGTCAGTGTTTTTTTTATGGGTAAAAAAATACAATTAGTGTCACTCAAACACTTTAGAATGAACTTTAAGTAAGTAGTTTTGCTTCTAAAGTATTTCAAAATCTTTATATACTTACAGTATATACTGATCTTAAAGTAAATAACTTGTACTTGGTTTACTCTGGGACAACAGATGAGGCAAACTGATGTTTAAACTTTTTTTTTTTTAATGTTCAATTTATTTTCATGAACTTTGCTGTTTTAAGTAGCACATTATTTCTGGCAACTGAACAAAATTTATAATAACATTTTGAACTGTAGAGAAATCCTCCTAAACGTGTGTGTGGTACAGACGACTCCTTATCTGTGAAGTGAGTCACAAACATGAACCTCTGCCAGGAAAAGGAGCTACGTTCATAAAAGGCTGCCCTTGTCCTATGAGCTCATCGTGGAGCTCTGCAGAACGGCTGCAAATTTAATGAGTGATATTTTTTTCTCTCCGTATCTCTCTCTATTTTTTTTTTAGAATACTCTGGGAATTTGTCTGGATGGTAATACATCCTGACGTCTCCATCCTTGTTTAAACAGCTCATCTTATCCCGAATTGGATGATGCAAATTAAAGCCACACTGAATGAAAAGACCTAACTCAACACAGCTGCAAACTTTTTTTTTTTTTAACCAAACTTTGTCTGGGAATACATTGCAGGTCAAAATGGTTTCGTTTTACTACAATGTTTTTTGTTTGATGTTTAATAGCCACTCCTACTATTAACATCACGTAGCGATTTGCAACATTTTATCACATTGGAATCACAAACACTGATGTCTTTTATTTGTATGGTGTTCGATGAAGAAGCTTTACATATATAGAAACAGAAATATTTTATCAATTTTTCTTTGCAAAATAGATCAAGCTCAGTCAAACTGAAAGAGGATCATTTTTCACTAACACTCTTCAAGTCTCTCCTCAGACATTTTCCCAGTTTGATTTAAACTACTTCATTGTAGCGCTGGCTGTATGTTAAGGTTGTATATGCTCGAAGGTGAACTAGGACCAAACCGTTTACAGGCTGTAGCACTTTTCCAGAATTTCTTTAAATATAGCCTTACTCAAACCTCAATTAACTCTGACCAGTTTCCCTATCCTTGATGAATAAAAGCATTCCCACATCATGATGCTACTACCTCTATCATCATTAATGATTTATTTTTTCTGAGGGAAAAAAAGAGGACAGTATTTCAGGGTGATGTACTGTGTTCTGCCACTGTTGTATTTTGACCAAAAAGTTCAATTTTGGTCTCGTCTGACTAGAGAATACTTCTACCACATTTGTGTCTCCCTACATGATTTGTGACTCTTGGGTGCCTCTCTAATTAATGCTCTCTTTGCCCAACCTCTCCGTTGAAGTAGACAGCCATCTTCAAAGCTTGAGATATTGTTTTATCACCTAATCTTGCTTTAAACTTCTCCACAACTTTCTTCCTGACCTGTCTGCTGCGTTCTTTCATTTTCAAGAAGTGTTTGGTCCAATAATGTTCTATGAAGCCTCTCCATGGATCTTATTTTGGTATCTTGAAGCAAAAGAGGCTGAGTACAAATACACTATTCAGATTTGATTTGTGGACAGATCTGAAAATTATGGGTCATTTTCCTTAAACTTCACAATTATACACAAGTGTAATGTGACAATATGCAAAAAATTGTCAATGTATGAGACTATTGTTCATTGATATCTTTGGTCAGTTTCTCTTAGTTCCAGTATGCAAGCCATTTAAAGGGTTGTGACATTGCTAAGTGATGGCTGAAATGCATATCTTTTTCCACCAGTGGCATTTGAGGCTTTGCATTTGTTAATGAGATTAAGGCTAGTGTGGTGTCACAAGGGCACTTAGGCCTCAAGCTGTATGACTGGAAGCAGGTGGCACATTTTCTGCGTCCTTGCTAATAGGGATTATGAGTCTGAAAAGAGACGGAGAATATTTCATTTATCCTGTTCGAAAATATGTGAGACCGCTGGGCTGTTCATGTGATTATCCGGGCATTTTGAGCCACATTGTTTCTGGTAGACGATCGAGTTAAATTTAATCTTTGACCTTAGAGTGTTTGTAAGCTAACAGGAAATGTCATTGTAAGTGACGGGATTTCTTTGAGATGGTTTAAGTGCTGCCTGTAAATTGTCTTATTTTCTTCGATCTTCAGAGCCATCTCAGAAAATACCGACATGCGGACAAAAAGAAAGATAATTCAGTGATGTATGTTGCCTTTTCAGCCCACTGCATCCTCAACAGGAAAAGTGGAAGCAGGAGTTGATGAATCCTGTAGGTGTGAGTCTGAATCTGACCTTTTGTTTCCACCAGCCTACACACAGTCATCCACGCAGCTTTCTATGGAGTTGCTGCGGTTGCATTCCATCAGGGACTCTGAACGATCAGAGTACAGCACCTCTAAATAGGATAACATTGTTGAGTAATGTTGTGTGGGCTTGAGTTTAAACAGCGTTTGTGGAATGTTAATATTTCTTTGGCAATCTTTTTGAATCTTTTCTTCCATAATATAATGATCTTTTAATCCTGTATTAAACGTGTACAGAAAGCAAGACAAAAACATATTGTCATTCCTAAAGTTGGTGCAAAAAACATTCATAAACCTTTTTTCTTTCCTGAAAACAGTATGTAAATGATGCATTGATCAGGTTCTTGATTTATACCGTGCTTTGTAAACATGTTCATTTCAGGTGAACCTTGTTATATTTTGTCACATTACAACTGCAAACACCTTGTGGTGATAGACCAAAATCAGACTAAACACAAAGTAAGACGGGACGTACTCAACAACTGAAAGTATAGTTACAGTGGTTTTGTTTATTTTTTTATACTCCTAAGAAAGTGACAAGCATATGTGTTTAGGCTACTTAACACTGCTACTCTACAACAACTGTTCTGTGAAGGCCTCAAAGATTTGCTAGCATTTATTAAGCATCATGAACAGCAAGAAGCTCACCAGAGACATATACAATTGTGGTTCAGCAGGATTTAGTAAAAAATACGTCAGGCATTGATAGATTAAACAGTGAACCATTTAGTCTATCTTTCATCAAAAATGACTGACTTTGAAAGCAGAATATTACCCGGAAAAGCATCAAAGAGGCACATAATGAGCTAAGGAGAGAGATTCACAGCTTTGGTGGGAGAAACTGTTAAAAGAACAAATACTTTTCATGCACTTTACAATTTGCCATTTACAGAAGAGTGACAAAAAGAGACAATTTTGAAAAAAACAAAACAAAAAAACCCCAGAAATGTCAAATAAAAAGTCTTGCTGGTTGATCTTTTATAAGGTAATTTGAAAAGAACACTGCAGAAGGATGTGTTCTGGTCAAATGAGACCAAATTTAATTTTTATTTTTTACTTAGTTTTTCTATTTGTTTCAGAAAAACTGCACATGCCATCAAAATCAGCATAGTGACGCAGGGAACTCACAAATAAAAGCTTTCAGAGCAGAGGTGTACAAACTCAATGTCCCGAGGGACAAAACCATTAAACTGAAAGCACTTTCCAGACACATTTTTAAAAAATTACTGGATGCAAAAATTCATATGCCATCTATCCTTATTTATCTGCTCAAAAAATAAACTAAAATACTTATGAATTTCAAGAAAATTGGAATGGAACCAAAAAAAAAAGACAGAAAACACAGTTTACTTACTGTTACAGATAAGAGTGATGTAAGAAAATACATTTTATTTTAGTTGGTGGTCTATGATGACACCAACAGAATAATGGAAATTTTGGATTGTGTCTTTCCTCCCATAATCCAAAAACATGCGATACAGGTTAGTTTTCAATGTGTGCAGTGAGTGTTGGCCCTGAAATGTATTGGTCACATGTCCATATCAATGATGATATCAGTGTTACTCATTGGCTGCAGAAAATGGATAAATGGGTTGTCCGGTGGTTGGAATTTCCTGTGCTATTAGAGATCTATATAAATAGAGATATTTGTCGCAATTACAATAAACTTACTACTTATCTTTCAGGTAAATAAAACTTGGAAGTCCTTGGGCCAAAATACCTATTGAATTACTGTTAAGACAAAACCAGAGGCACTGTTTATGAAATATTCTGATTATTTGTGTGTAAATAAGCTCATGTACATTTGAGTAAAAGCACATGCACGAATGCAGTGCGTCTGATTCTTCACGTTTGTGAAGATATTTTAATCCAATTTAAAGTCAATGATGCAAATTCTATGTAGGAGATGGGATGTGCTTCAAAAACGTCCATGGCTGCATTTTCTGCCAGAAGCTAACTATTTCCAGACATTGACTGAAATTAAAACATTGAGAACTAGAACATCAAGAGATGTATTGATCTGTGTGTGTGTGTCTGAAGTCAGTCTGGCAGTAAAGAGGGAAAAAAATTGCTTTTGTGAAACTGATGGACATGACTGCTCTGTAAATGGCAATTCAAAATGTTTTTCCTGTTACTGGCAAAATTTGCATTTAAATTTTAAGTATGAGTACAGCGAGACTCGAATAACAATAAATGCCCAATAAAGGTCCTGCAATTCATGCTACACGGTTTCTTTCTGCTAAGTGACACAGTAATTACACACAAAGCTAAAGAGTTCATTCAGTGGGTGTGAAGCGTGATAGCTGTAAATGTGGAAGGAATACTGATATTCCAACGTTTTTGAAACCCCTCTTTCTCTTTGTTCAAGCGCCTGCTTTGCTGCCTCCTCCCCACTGCGGCGAAGCAATCTCATTGGAGGACTGCAAAGTCACGGGTTGGCAATCAGGTCTACAGCATGAAGGATTCTAACTGTTGCTAAGGTACTTTGAATGGTGATTTGACCATTACATGAGTTCATTTGCTATCCATCTTCGACTGCCGAATGCTCAGAAACGGTGTGAAACTTGGTCAGAGTGTGAAATCCAGGGATTACTCAGTTTCCCATCAGTGGAGCCAGACATCCTTCTCCGTCACATGCTGTCTGGGGTGTCGACAGCTTCGGGGAACGTTTGTTACTGAGATTTGACCCACATCGTGTCGGATTCATTCATTTTCTGTTCCTTTTTTTTTTTTAAGTTCTCTGCCAAGATAAATTTGGCAGACACATGCTGTCTACAGGCGTGGCTCTTATAAAGAGAACTGAAAAAACAAACTAGGGTTCACTCTCAGTTCAGAGTTCATGAGGAGAGACACTGATTCCCTGCTGCAGATTGGAGAAATAAACAGTGACTAGGTTTATGTTTAATTGTATTTTGATTTGCAGTAACAAATCCATTTTAATACTCAATGAAAGTTCTGTTTTTGGAAATAAAATGTTGCGATTACAAATAAGCCTAAATCTTGCAAGTTATGCTTATAAAAGCTGGAATTTACAGTGCTTTGTAAAACTACTTTTTGAATCTTCACGTTTCTTTGCATTACAACCACAAAATCCAACACAGTTTATTGGGATTTTATTTAATAGATAATGTACAAAGAACAATTCTTACACTGGACATTCTACTAACATTTCCACTATGAGACACAGGGGTGGCTGCATTATGCTGTAGGAATGTTTCTTACAACAAGGACACAAGGCTGGTCAAAGTTGGTAGATTTTTTTGTTTCAATTAATATTTCAAAGCAATCCTGGGGGGGGAAACGAGTACTGACTGAAACAGACTTGAGAAGGTAGAGGTTCTCCTTAGCAAGACGATAACTCTAAACATGCCAGAGCTATGAAATGCTGGAACTGCAGACAATGATGCCTCTACAAAAGTATTGACTCTTTGGGGGTAAAAGCAAAAGCATGACAAATACGACAGTCGGAGTTTGCCTTCCTCTCCGGGAGCTTTTCCCCCCACCATTCGGAGTTGATCCAAGTGAGAAACTCAAACATTTTTTCTTTCTTTCACAACAGACTGCTGCTGACACATATAATGGAAATTTTGTTATTGCACCCTGCAGAAGGTGACAGCAGCTTGTGTAGTCTCATCTGTCCTTTGGCCCTCCACCTATCAGCTGTCTGTTGCAGAAATCTACACCCCATCCATGTTACTTCCTCCCCTTCAGTCAGCTCGCTAAGATGGCATCAGCACTTATCTCCCGCTACCTCTCTGGTCTACTAACCTCCTGCTGAAGCTCTAAATTTAGGCTCACCTCAGACCACACAGCATCATTATGTCTGGCTGCAGAGCGAAGACAAGAGCCGCTGGCTCCGTCTGTGATTCCAGGGGAAGCTCATCATCTATTTCAGCTCTGAGCAGCAGTGTGAGCCAGAGCTGTCTGGGACTGTTGGTATTGAGCAGAGAGAAGCGCCCTAGGCACAATCCATCAAAAGAGGAGGTGTTTGCACTGTGGGAAAAGGCATGAATAATCCATGCTTTCTTTACCCTTTTCTTGTGTAACTCTGCATATCCCTTTACAGCCGGTCTCTGTCGCCTTTTTGCAAATAACCAACGTGAGGCCTTTTTTTTAAAGGTTTAAATAGTGGTTTTAGAAAATGTAGACTTAGGCAAAGACAACAGCATTTTAATTATGAATGTAATTAATTTATCTTTTACAGAACGTTGTTGAGGATATTGCAGAAAGAAGTTAAACTAATGCTTTGTCCATATGTTATTCTAATTTTCAATATTTCTTTCTCTCAAACAAGAGCAAAATTCAGTTACTTCCAATTTAAACAATTCAATCAACTTTTTCTCTTTTTTAATTACATTCCCTTAGTTTATATTGTTAACTATCAGTTACTAACGGCTGAACATATTAACTTCGTCAACAGATAAAGTGAGTTAGAACATGAAAATAGAATCAACAACTTGAAACAATAATCTTAAAGTACTACAACATTCAGAACCATTTTTCTTTGTCTTCATATAAACGATCTACCAATGTTTCTTCTTAAACTGCAGCATGTCAAAGCAAGTATGCAGACGATTCCATTCTGGTGAATAATCAGACAGTCTTCATCTCGGTTTCCATCTGTTTCAGTGTTTCTAAGACTATGTTTTCCTCACAATATGGAAATATTAGCTTAAACTGGTCACTTTGGTACAGAAAACAGCTGGACATGTATGTCACTCAATGCATTTCAAACACTATTCAAATACGCCAAAAAACATTGTGGGTTTAATGTAATAGTGTGCCTTAAACCATTAGTTTTTGCCTTGTTAATCATGAGCAGTGAAACCTTTAAATGTTTGAAAGCTTTATAATAAGTTTGCATTTAACTTATAGATACAGTACAAATAAATAAATAAATCAGATGTTAAAGCAAAAATATTTGGGCTTCCACTCAGCTTCATCTGCTGATGGACTTCTGGACATTTTAATTAAATCTTTAATTTATTATTGGACCAATGAAAACATCATCAATTTCAATGTGGTCCCTTGGACTAAAGAAGCTCTGTTAAATCAGGGAGATGAGTTTTAGGTTAAATAAGCCTGAAACCAACTGGATGTGCTGTATGAAATACTAACTTTATGGGGAAATCAGGCTTTGTGGATCTCAAAGACCTCCAGTTTACTTTTTTTTATGATGGTCATAAAGATTGATTTGTGCTGAGGTATTAATGAAGAAGCCTCCTGAGAGGCCTGGTTCATAATCACTGTTTGTGGAAGCTTGTGCTTTTCAGTTTTCTTTATTTCATTTGTTGAAGGCAGAAAGGCGCCTTAAGTCTGTTTCCTGTTTCTAGTTTGGTAAATAATGCAGTGAATGCTGCTGGTCCAGGGATCCTATTCTACAGTATTGGATTAGTTTAATGGACTACTGCCCCTCTGTGGTGGTAATATTGCTGTGTCCGAGTGTCACATTTTCCTCCCGTTTCCCCCTCTCTGAACCCATGTCCTGAACTAAATACTCCCTGGGTGTTTTGCCTACCAAATAAGTATTTAGTATATTTATTATTTCTCCCAAATGTTCATTCTTCTTACAGATAAAATAAATCCCGTGGTGGTAATAAATACCCAATTAGATGGAGGAACGGCTTTGAAGATTGTGGATTACACTGCTTGCAAATCCTTTTATTTTATTAAAATAAATTCTGATAAGATTCATAATTTTTAGATTTTTGTAGTTGATTGGCAGAGATCTTCCATGCTTGCTGATACAATAAAGTGGGGGAGGTGTTCTTCCTTCACCAAACTGGGTGAAGCCCAATGAAAATCCTTCCACAGTGGGCCTACTTACCACTGTCACCCAATATTACTCCAAAAACTACCACTCAAACCAGTCAGGCAGGAAGAACATCCTCCTGACTGGAGGATTCTGCGTCCATGAGCATTATAATCGATGCACTCTGTGCATTCTGCAGGCTTGGTTGCATCAGAACACCAGCATGGAAACATTGTGCGATGCAGTGATGCCCCACAGGACTTTGACATCAGTTAAGAGATTGGAGAACTGAATGAATGGTATGACACAATGTATACAGGAAGCATGCCAAACACAATAAAAAGTAAATTACATAATAACTTAAACAACTGTTCATTTTAAGTCTATATCAACAGCTTCAGTAGCAGGGCTCTGCGAAAGTATTCTTACTTCTTGCATTATTTTTAACATTTTGTCACAATACAATCATAAGTTTCAATGTACTTTATAAAGGTGCATGTGGTAGAGCAACACTATTTTGGATAACTTAAAAATGGCAAAATTAGATAAGAATTTCAGCATTATTTAAACAGAAGGCAGCAATGAGATGATCGGTGAAGATAAACGCACAGCAATCCTTGAAGAAAACCTTTTAAAGACCCTAAACAGTGGAATGGTTGTGATCAAAGCTGTTGAAATGCCCCAGTCAAAGTCAAAACCTAAATTAATTTCAGTATAGAACTTTACAACTGATTTTCACAGATACTCTCCATGCGAACTGACTTACATTGAGCTATTTCACAAAGAAGAATGGACAGTTCATTTATGTCCTCTCTTTTTCTGTTTCCTTTATTTGGTAAATTTGTGTTGGATTTTGTTGCTGAAAATTAGAAATATGTCTTTTCAAAAAATATAAATAATACGGAAATAAATATAAAATAGCCAAACTCATTCTTTTTATAAATTAATAAATATATGCATTATGAGTGATCAGTGTATGATGACTTAATTTGTTGACAGTACTTATGTTTGTTGGCATAATGTTGCCATTGAGGACTATTTTTAGTTTTTTATTTTTTAATCTCCCAATCTAGTTGATTTGGGCATTGGCCTCAAAAATTTGGAGATTTCACAACTGGAGTCTAAAATTCATCTTGTAATCATTGATACACATTTCGTTGATCTTACTTTTCTGACATTTTTAGCACATAAATGTACCATGATTCCAGATATTGTGAACAGAAGCTGTGAAACCACAACACTGTTTCCAGACTGCTTTATTCATGAGTCAGGCCCGTCTGGGCCACACAGCAGCATTTCCATTTTTGTCTCTGTTGTGACTAAAAATTTTGTAATAAAGGTGGAACGGTGTGAATGGTGCAGCTGAATGTTTTATTTATTCTGCTCACTATAATGGATTTCCTAGCTGTGTGTCAGAATCTTAATCTGTAACAGAGATGGCCGTGCACGCCCAGATCTTGTTTTCATTTATGCCCCTGGTGAGCTGGGCCAGCCATTGCAAATTCATATTATCCTGGTAAATGAGAAGCAGACACAAAAAAAACCTGTCTCCATCACTCAGTTTAACATAAATGTCAGACAATGGATTGTGTTTTCTTTTCTTTTTGAGTTTTTGAAGCATTAAAATTGCTTCAGGCTATAATAGAAAAAGGACATTCAGTACAGTAATACTCTCATAAACATTATTTTTGTGTATTTTTGGGTCATATATTTTTAAAGGGTGTCATGATTGATTTTTTCACTTTCATGCTGCATTTCATTTCCCCTCCTCCAGCTCCCACAGCTCACTGCACAGGGCTGACTTCAGGTTTCTCCATCATGCTCTTTTTGGCTCAATTCAATCAGGTTCCCCCCTCCGCCCGCTCCCAGAAATACCTCCAGAAAGACAGCCAGGATCATGTTTCCCAAAAGCTTCCAGATCAAATCAAAAGCTCCATGTTTCTCTGAGAGAGGATGGGCAGGGCATGGCTGCAGTCCCAGTGTCATGGCTGAGAGCCCGAGTCTGGAGAAGCGGCATGCCTTCCTCCCCTCTCTCAGAGAGCTCTGTTTGTTGCTTGCTTTCACCGTCTGTTACACCACGGAGCGCCGTGCCCACACAATCTTTTTCAGGCATTTTTCTACTCTGACCATCGCTGCACAAGCCTCCCTCAAGCACTCGACACCTCAAAGGGGAAACATGTCATCCGTCTCTCCTCACATAGCGCTAAAAAGGCCTCAAGTCTCTGGAGGGACTTCTGCTCTTCCTCTGCTGATTGATCTGCTGCGCCCATGCATTCATTTATCTACCTACCTATCTGTCTCTCCTGTCTTTATGCCACATCGTTTGTCTTTCTTGCTCATTCACTAAGGATGTCTCTGTTGCTTTTGTGCAAGATCAATAAGTACCTTAATAGTGAAACACAACTAATTCACTTTATCAGCTTTAATATGAATCCCACCAAGATAGAACATCCTGCTCTCAGTTTGCATTTAGACTGAATGAGTTGGAATCTCTCCCACTGATCTTTCATTCTGTAATACAAGCTGCCTGCTCTTTTTCATTTCTTTGCCATGCACTTCTCTTCCAACTCTTTCTCGCTCTGCTATTTCAACTGCATCCAACCCCCACATGAGGCATATTGATCGTTCCAGTGCACTAATTGTTCTGCTTAGCCTTGGATGACTCTGTGAACCACAGACAGCTTTTGACAACCATATCACATACCTCTTTAAAGGCAAAACAAATCAAAAATACAGTTGATAACATCATTACTAACATGCTTTTTTTTAACTTGTAAAAATATCGGCAAGGATTTTTGCAGCTTCTGTGGCATAGAAAGAGGTTTTGAATCTGTTTGCCAGCAGCAGTGTTTTAGTGTCTATGCATGCAGGGACTGTTTACACATGCATTCATGAATATGGGATTAATATGTATGTGTGTGTGCATGCATAAGCTTGTGGGCAAAAGTACAGGTTGTTACATCCTGCTCTTTCACCATCTGTGCTCAGTTAGGAATCAGGCCACTTATATACTCACCCTCTCCATATAGCCACACTTCCCTTGATTGTTTATGTTTGCATAGCTTTAAAGTCTCCTCATTTTTTTTCACAATTTTAATGTTACAACAACAAACATCAATGTATTTAATTGTGGTTTTAGGAATTAGCCCACAAAGTAGGAAACAATTATGATGTGGAAAGAAAAAAGCATGTATTTTTCGAACATTCTTACAAATAAATATATAAAAATTTAACTTACACATGTAATTAGCCCTGAGTCAATACTTTACAAAGGCATTTTTTGGTGCTTTAACTGATGGAAGGATTTTAGGGTTTACCTAAACCACTCTGATGTAAGTCTGTTGGGGTGTTAGGAGTCGTCCTTACAGAAGGAGAGTCTTGCCCACAGTTACAAGTCTTATGCAGCTTCTAATAGACTTTCTTAGGACTGCCATTTCTCCCAGCATTCCCACAGCATGATGTGGCCACCACCATGTCTTGCTGTACAAAGGATAGGTTTAGGATGATATGAAGTGTTCCTTTTCACAAAGCCATTTTCAATTGTTACATCTATCAAAGATAATCTTCTCCACATGTGTGCTGTGCCCTCTACATGATGTGTTACAAACTGTAGATGGGGCTTCTTGATACTTTTGCTTTATATTTGGTTTTCTTCTTACCACTTTTATCTAAAAGCCAGAATTGTGGAGTCCCCAACAAATAGCTGTCCTATTATCAGATCCTCTCCCCTGAGTGGTGGATCTCTGCAGCTTCTCCAGAGTTACTATGGCTCTCTTAGCTGCTTCACTAAAACACAGTCTTGCGTTATGTCTCCATAGATTTCTCCCTGAGCTGTCTGCTGTGTCTTTTGGTTTTCCTGATGCTTTGTTCACTAAAGTGCTTTAGAAATCTCTGAGACCTTAGCTTAAACTTAGATATTGTTGGGCTCAATTTACTAATTTTGAGATTGTAGAAAATTAGCTTCATTGGATTTTATTTGTTAGTATAAAAGAGGGCTGAATGCAAATGTACTCAAATGACAGCCATGAGTGATTTTGCTTCCGTGTTAGAATTATGCACTCTTTAATCATGATAGTAAGACTGCATAACTAATTAAAATAATTTTTATTATTAAATAGTATTTTTGACCAAGTAGATATTTTGTCTAATGAAAACCCTCTTAAATATTATATCCCTTATTACAAACTCAAAACAGATTATTTTCAGTCAGCAGAAGTTATTTTGACAGAAAACATTTATCAGAATTTCAAATATTTTGAGATTTAGAGAAGATCCCTAATCGCACTTTAATCTGTTTTTCCTTTTTTTACAATTCAACATGTAACCTTACACATAATGCGTATTCATGATTAAAATTTCAGGTGTGACTGGAATTGTCAGCCATAATGATGCAAAATTGGGAATCAATAAGGAGCTCAGAAGCCAGTGCTTCAGATGACCTTTGTGAGCCTCAGCCAATGATATTTAGAGTTCAAAGGTCCCCAAAGACATGAGCTCATCAGGCAGAGAGTGAATGACACTCACAGCAATCGGAGCTCCAGCTGGAAAGACCATTCAAATATACCAAAAATGGCAACAATTTTCAACATGAGCTGCATGCACTGACATTTCACCACATTCTCTCTGAAAACATGTTGAGATGGATAATAAAAATAAAAAAACATTTTAAAAAAATCTACAAAACATCTCTAAAAACACAAAAATAAACTTTCATCAGACTTATCTTGGATTTTTCTAATTAACTTGCTGGTAAGTCACAACATTTTTGCAAAAATTTTCTTAAATAAAAATAACATATTTTATGTGTTTAAAACAGATTAAGTAGATAAAAGACAAAGAACTCTGTGAGAAGAAGCATTATTCCAATGTCTAGGTTTGATCAATCTAAGTTTGTACCATTTTGTTATCACAAAAAAGTTAATTTTTTAAATGCACTTTTTTTTTAAAATTGACAAAATAACACAAAGTCGATACCTGTTCCTAAATATGTTCCAGATTGTTTCTAAGAAACTTTATTGTACGTCACTGGAGATTGGAAATGTTTAAAGTAACAATACATTGATATTTTGGTATGTCTATATACATAACAAATTAGAGCCAGAAGGGTATAGGCTGGTACCAGGAAAAATATGGAAATAAATAATTCAGTTTTCCAGTAAAGTATGCAGACCAGCTTGATAAGCCCTAATGAGCTGAAACATCTGTCTGCCCGGGGCACATTATGACCCCTATAGCCCCTCTCCATCCAACAAAGCACCTATGCCCAACCTTTCTGCCACTGCCTCATTTCCTCACCTTCAGGCATCCTCCTTCCATCTCTGTTGTAGAGAGTGAGGCTTAAACATTTTCCCTGTGTGTGGGTGAACACCCTGGAGTCAGCTCCATCTGCCATCCCCCCTCAGGGCGTCAGCCAGGTGCTGGGCATGCTCTCACTCCAGTCACGCAACAACAGCAATGCCTGCTAGGCTCGGCTTTGCTGCGCCAACTGTTGATCATCACGTCTACTTATTCCCACTCATTAACCCAGAAAATGACATGTGAACTCAGAATATGTTTTAATTTTACAGGAAGGATGTTGAAAATGTCTCTCTGTTTCTGCTGGGTTTGCTGCAGATCTCCATGGCTGCTCCCCCTAGAGAGGCAGTCAGAGGAGTCACAGAGCCTTGGTTAATTAGCCGCAACATGAGGACTAAACACGCACAAAGACAAAGTGAGGTACAGCAAATGTTTAATGAGGACTATATATATAAATGTTTATTTATAGAAGCGGTCAGAGTGCTGTTCTCACAAATCATACAAGGTGGTGTCAGAACCAGGACTGAACAGGTGATGAAAATATGAATTTAATTTTCTAGGTTTAGGAAGAGTTCCACCATGTTTTACAGCAGTGAGGAAGTAATTTGTTTTCTCTTGCTCCTGCATTAACACAAAGCTCAACTTTGATATTTTTAACCCTGTCAAGTCTCCTTATTGCTTGAAAGTGATTAAACATATTAGTATTACAATATGAGTCTTTAAATAATGATGACCTGGTTTACAGCTTATGTAATCCCAATTGATTTTGGTCTTAGCATGTTGTAATGGAAAAAATAAATACTGTACAATGAAAACATCACCCTATTGCTCTTTGCTCATCTCGTGCTGCATTACTTATTTTTCCTGACAAACTGGCAAACATTCACGGATTATTTGTATTAATATTATTATTGTTGTAGCATTTTGATTCTTCAGTACCTTTTATTTCACCTCCTACATGAAAACAAGCTGGAAACAAAAATACCTTGTTTTCTCTGGACAATCAGTCTTCATTGTTACATGTCATTATTGTATCTGCGTTAAGCATTTGTTTCTGTCTAATTGCTTCGTTTTTTCAGGGTTTCCGTGTTTAATTTTTATTTTGGCATTATTTTCCTAAATTTCAATGACTGTTATTCTTTGTTTTTATTTCATTTTTATTTCCTCAGCTTTCTAAGTTTACATCAATAGGAACAATTTTTGAGTTTTTAAGAACATGCAGATTTATCAGAAATTCTGATATGCATTTCTTTAGATGTTTTTTTTTTTTTTCTAGTAAATAGATAGCGAGCCACAATATTGTCTCAGCTCAGTTACTAAAGAAATACGAGTGTGCCACTTGCCTTGAGAGGGCACTAAACACACTTTATGGCTTTTTAATAATTGCCTTCTCAAAATTGTTATCATAACGCAGCCTATTTTATGGGGATGAGGAAATCCCATTTACTAGCTCTCAGGAGCACAGTGACAATCTTGGATGTGATGGGTTTCACCACCTGAGTGCCTGAGGTCTGTACCCCTCCTGCTGTTTGCCTCCTTTATGAGCCCTGATTCAGTAGCAAGCTGCACCCATTTAATTATAATAGATCCCCGTGCAACCAGAAAGTCTCTCTGTAATGTTTTGCTCAGCGTTAAATGTCTGAGTCAAATTTTTACAAAAAGATATTCCACCGACTGAGCAGAAAATCAGTCACAAGCTCTTGAGCTTGCACTCAAGGTCATCTGCACTAAAGGGGAGTGCATACATAATGTATACAATGTACTGCATTCATTACTAATTAGCTCTAACGAGAAAGGATGCCCCCTGATTTCCTCTGACTTTACTCTCATTTGCATGAATATAATAGGGCACAGGAGAGCGCAATGCCCAACGTCTGTCCTCCCTCAGGAGGGAGGAGGAGAGGTGTTGCTGGGATCTTTGTGCACAAGTGATAATTATTGGAGAGCTGTAATTCTGGGTCCTGGGCCATAATGTGTGGAACATGAAGTGGAAAAATAGGAATCTTGATTAAAAAGTAAATGAACCAAAGAAATTCTCCAATTGAGTTTAGCTAGATTTATTTTCAAAGTGCAAGTGCTATGTTTTTATAGCTTCATAAATGGGAAAGAATGCTTGTTTTGAACACGCTCTGACTGCAAAAGATAAACAGTGTTATTGATGAAAGCAGATGTAGATCAAATACAAATATTTGATATATATATATATATATATAGTCTTTTTTTTTTTTACCTAAAAATGATCAATTAATGGAAGGGTTGAATGATGGTGGTGATATGAGGGAGTGAAGTTGGGGGGGGTTGTCATATTTGGATGTGGTGATACGTTATTAACCAGGATGTGGGGCTTTAAGTGCCAAATGTATCTGTTTTTGTCTTTCCTGTTGGATAGCAGAATGAATGGTTGCCATCAGTGGTGCGGTAAAGTGTCATGCATTCATTTAGACAAGTGTTATTGCTGCATTGGAGCAATACATCTTTGGCAACGCAGGCCAGCCTGGTGGGTGTTGAAGCGACGTAATTATCTCTGATTCCTGTGATGGTGGTGATTGCTAAAACAGCCGAGTGGTCCCGGATCACAGCAGGTGAGGTTGTCAGATTGCCAGCTGGTGGCCTCGTGTCGCTGGATGTGAGTGCACATGAGCGCACCAGTGCATATAATTGTTTGTGATGACAGTGGCTCACTGGCGGTAACTTGTGCAAATGAAAATAGGTGGATTAAAAGCGCTCTTGATTGGTAGTGCTTCAGAGACTTCTGTATATCAGAATACTTTACACTGAATAATATTCATGTGTTAGAACATCTAAACCTAAATTTAATTAAAAATTAGAATTGCAATGAAAAGTGCTTTAACAAAGGTGGTGAAAAGCAATGAATGCCCCACTTTTCAGACTTAATTTGAAAAATATTCTGAATGCTACCTTTATTTCCCTTTGACTTTATATGTTTATGCTACTTTGTGTTGGTCTGTTACATTAACCCCAATAAAATGCATCAAAATTTGTGGTTGTGACATGAAAAAGTTCAAGAATTGTGACTATTTTTGAAAGGCACCATATTTTTATCCCTTTTTTTTACACCTATCTAGGCAGATTCACTTATAAAGGTGCTTGATATTCTTCAAACAGATTGGAGTTGACAGATCCAGTGTAGCAGAGATTAAATCAGGTCAAGCAGACAATTTTATTTTTTTTATCCTTTAAAATGTCCACCCTTCATTCTAGGCAACACTGACTGGCTAGAAATTCACTAACACACATCTGTTGTGTTTCAAAGGGGTGACAACTCGCATAAGGAATGCTAATGTGGCTGGAATACATTTATCAGTCTGACATTAAAAGCAACTAAATGCTGTGCTCATTTCCAGAGCCACAGAAGAAACTTTGAACATGTAGGATCTTCAGTAGCATTAGTGAGACAGAGGATGTGACAGATGTTTGCCAAGAGATATGGCTTTTATTGAAGTACTCATACTGCTCAAACTGTGTGAGATATTGCAGCTGGTTTATTTTTTATTTCTGGATTCCCAATGTCAATTCTTCCCCAATAATAACTGAATCTTGATAACAGTTGGACAAAATAATACCAGTGGCTGCATTTATTGTAGAATCTGCACAAATGCTGAAAATATCAGCTTTTTTAACAAAGCAGACACACTACATATCTAAAAAAAAAAAAATCATGTCTCCTCTTTCCAGCCAGAAGTAGATTCAGGAGATCTGTTCCCACTACTCATGCTGGTAAAGACGCAGTTTGAGATGATCAACACTCACTCAGCTGACTAATGAGGTGGATTCAATGCAGGGCAGAGGGCTGGGCTCAACGTCTTTGTTCGACAGGCCTGCAGCTCCATTCCTTCCCGGCACATCCCAGGGGAGGCCTCGCAGACTGTCTAATTGAATCAAGTACACATGGTGCCTCCCCCTTCCCAAATCGGCCCCTCCCCTTACGAGAAGAGCTGAGAGGAGTGCTTCAGCTTTGAAGCTTTTGTTCTCCTCAGCACCACGGACAGCTCTAGGGGGTTTCAATGCTGCAACTGGTTGCCTGCTGCTGGATGGGGAGTCAGATGATCACTGCAACATCTTACCAACTGCTCTGTCTGAACTGCAGAGTCCACAAGAAAACAAAACAAAACAAAAAAAAAATGAGATGCAGGAGTTTGGAAACCATAAATCAGTTTAGTTTTGGTTAGAAACTAAGTTCCTTTCCTGTTGAATTGTGTGCTTGATTGATCTGAGAGTAACATCCAAAACCCTATTACTCACACGTCAAAGGACAGGTGCCTCAGACACACAAACCAAACAAGCATTAGGAGAGAAAAAGACAGCTGTGTGACTGTGCATACCTTAGAGTTGGGTTTGTCCTGCAGCTGCGTCCCTCCTCCCTCAAACATGCCCATCACAGTTCAGCACCCTCGGTTTAGAGACAAATCAGAGTTATGCTTTCAGGAAAAGTCAGGTCATTAGTAGGTCTACAAATGCGAGGAAATGGAGGACAATTTGCGAGGCAACCTTTTAAATTGAAAGAAATAGATCAGAGTCTGCAGAGATCGCTTCTCTGGGAAGCATGCTGCCTCCTCCAGTTAGCTCAGCTGATTTCAATGACTGTCATGTAGAATATATCAACATATGTATAATGTTGGAGGTGAACTTTTAAACCTGTGACTGAAGGGGTATTGAATGCATAGAAAATTGAGAAACAAAACTGTATAATACACTGTCCCAAAAATGGCAAGTTCTGAACTGTTTTCAACATGCAAAAAAGTAGAGTAATATACACCTAATAAAGGCAGTAAATAGGATAAATATATTTCATATATCTAGTACACCTAAAATAATTTTTATAGCTCTGTGGAAAAACAATTACTGTTTAAATGTGTAGACCTATTGTCATACTAAAACCAAACCTTCTCAATATTCTTTATGGGATTTTATTTTCTATTACCCCTACATACATTTCAATGTAACTAGTTATATCAGAAGTAATTTAGTTAGTGAGCATAATTTACTTATTTTACTTTATCATATTTATTTTCAGAAAAATAGGATAAGACTTTTCATTCTACAGATGTGTAAAGTTAGTAAGGAGATATTCCTAAAGACTGGAAGCTGTGAATTGCAAAAATGGAGACCCTGCAAAGAATTATTGGACCAGAATTTGTAGCAATTACAAAATTAAATCCTATAAAGTATTCACTTACATCTGCCAGCAATTTTTCAGGTTCTTATTTGCATAAGCTTTTGAAAACCATGTATTACTTTCCTTCCACTTCAGACATTGTACATTACATTCTTCAAGGTCCATGGGTTCTATTCCAAGAAACTATTACTACTCTTCACACCCAGCTTTTATTTTAAAGCTCTGCCTGGAATCCAACATTACAATGAGCATGAGTCGAAGATACCTAAGAGGGTAAAAGGCAGGGAACATCTGGATTAGTTCAGGCATAATATATCCACCACTAATGAAATTATAAAGGAGTCTGGAGAGTACACCCAAGCACAACTCTCATGTTTATGAGCCACAGGAACTGCCATGCTTTCAATCTCAGATGAGTCTGTGTCTGCTGTGGAGTCAGGCTGTATAAATGTTTCATCTGGAGCACATGATGGTAAGACAACCAAGGCAAACTGATATGGGATTATCCTTCCTTCATCATGTTTAAGTTTGTTATGTCTGTTTTGTTATGTAGTTACTGAAATGCTGATAGGTGTAATTGCAGGGCTAATGCTCTGGCTGTAATGGTGTTAACCAGTATGAATGTCGTTCAGCTACTATGCAATCTCAAACTGATTGCTCCATCTTCTCAAAGAGCAGCGCCACGCCCATCCCGGCTGTCCGCATGTCCTGCTGCTAAGGTCTTAATGCTCTGTGCAGTGGAGCAGCTGCTGAAAGATGGGCAGCAAGGTTGATAAAACATTGTGATCAGTCAAGTTACTAATATTGTAAATCATGTTATTTACCTTCATTATGCACATTCCTTATGGCTGGAGGAGTTACAACAGCTTTTTAACTGTATATTGATTGAAAATCTACATTGGCTTTCAAAGGTCTTTTCTCTGAAGGTGATCAATATCCACTCGGTTCAAATTTCAAATTCACTAGGCTTCCTTATATGGTATTGATTTGTGCAGTGAGTGCTCTGAAATATATTTGATCACTTCTTTACCCCATCAGAAAGCATAAACATAACCCTGATTTGCAACCAGGTTTATCTTTCAGGGCATGAATCTTGTGTTCTAAGGATGAAGAGTATTACCTAATTTTTCCCACACAAAAGGTTTTTCCCTACATTAACATAACTTGATGTATTTATTTCACCATTATTTCACCATATCCCTTTTCAGTTTGGCTTTATGTTGCTGCATGGACTGTAATACCACTGGAATTATTCAAATAGTAGCAGGAAGCATGTGTGTTTTGTGTATTTTCATCAGCAGGGCTGTGAAACTCTCCACAGGCAGGACCCTGGGTTTAGAGACAGAGTAATTTATGCAGTCCTGCCTCAGCAGAGCTGCGCGTACTGTAATTTTCAACCCCTCAGCCACCGGGCACTGTTGGTGTTTGAGTGTTGCAGACAGAAAGATGTGCCGAACTGTTGCTGAATAGTAATAGCTTTACGAACACTTTCCATACACTGCAGCTGTGCAGTGTATGGAAACATAGGCAATATATAATGTGAGTTCTTCTCACACATAAAAGGTAGGAGTTAATCAGCAAACAGCAAATCAAATGGGACCACAGTGACATCTAGTGGTTTTGTGCCAGCACTGTATGTATATTTGTCAGACTTTCACGTTTTCTGATTTAATTTCCATTTTAGTTCAAAATTGTTTTTTCTTTAAAGAAAAACATATATATATACATAAATATGTATAGAGAGAGATTGATGTAATCCAATAATGTGTGACAGCTCTCATCTCAAGCTAACACTTTTCCATCGTGCTGTTTTGCTTTCAATCATTGTGTTTTGTCTGCTGCAAAAAGCAGAATCAGTGTTTTTTCTTCATTACTCAGACAAAATGAGGACAAATGTATATCAGCAGAGACAGCAGATGCTGGAAAACATCCAGCTTGTTTAATTCTCTGGATGAAATCCAACATAAGCCAAGGCAATGATGGCCTTGACTGACTGAAAGAAAGGAAAGAATGACTGAGGTGACTGCTGAAGGCAGATCATGAATGTGAGTGGTTCAGTTTGGCTCAGTCCAAGAGCTGAGTGCTTGAAAGACTTTGAATACTGAGGGTCACTGCAGCCAAGGTCCTGTTTATGCATGTTTTAAGCACCTTTCAGCTGAGTGCAGATTTAGAATCTGTTTTCTTCTAACATTTTGTACCTCTTCAGTTTAATGAACCTCACACATTTTACCAGTAATTAGAATTGCTAAACTCTGCATACAGTGTAAATACAGTAAACACAAAATGCTCCCCAGTCTTATTTCTTGCTAATTCCCCCGTTGTTTATTCCATTCTTCTGCACTCTTCTGATAAGGGAGAAGAAGAAAAGTGGGAAGCTATTTTCCCTCGGTCTGCCGTCGCAGGTTGGCCTGGGTTTCTCTGTTTGAAGCTCCTGTATCTCCCCACCACAGCTGTGTGGAGGAGACTTAGAGCTGTTCTCATATTCCCACCTCAGCTAAAACGTGTAACCTCACGTTTCTTCCCTGTGAATGCCGATTTGCTTTCCCAATGAAGCTGTTCTAGACGTGTTCAGCTATTGTCGGGGCCGTCCTGCATCAGCTCAGTTCCAGTTAACGCTCCATTATGAGCTCATCCACGCAATGCTGGCTTTCAAAAAACCTTCCTATACAGCCTACCCCATAGTCATTAAGGATCAGAGAAATGGCCTGCACAAAAAAAGGTTGGGGGGTTCAGTGCTTCTACTACGTCACTTTATCTGATTTTAGAAATTTTAATTAGCTTCTCGCAGCCATTGCTTTTGAACTCCTTGGTCAGTAAAAGGCTAATGTAAGTATTTTCTGTCTAATAGACCTCTGAGTAATACCATTATTCCCTCAGGTCATGATAAATTATCTTTCAGACACAAACATTAAGGCAATGTTTAAAGTATGGATGCTGACCTATGCTCTAAATCCTGTTTTTCTTTGCAATAATTTGAAGTGCCTTAAGTCAGTAATTCACATTGCAACCATATATTTAATGTAGTTTTTTTTATTTAATATGACTAGCCAAAATATAGTCTTATCTAATAAAGTAGATTACGCATTCTTGTGAGAATATATTTCTCAGGGGAGCTAAATATAAATTGACATTTTTTTCTGTTTTTTGCATAAAAATTACATAAAACGCTGTCTATTCTTTCTTAACATCACACAAGCATTGGCAACTTTTCGGTCGATCATAAAATCTCAATTAAAATAACAGTTTGATGTTGAAATTTGGCAAAAGTTGAAAAACTTCCACTTCCATTATTAACATCAATTTGTCCTGTCTGATACAGCCGACTTGCTTTTTAATTCAACATGTTCCAAATATCTTTTTCTGACAGAATCTGGACAGGGATTTGCTGTCACTGTTTAAGCATTCAAATCACAGTTCACTCTGTGACCTCAGCCTATAAAGGGGAGTATGGCTGATTGTGGACATTACTGCATCACTTGGCATCTTTCCATTTAAAGCTGATCTCAGTGACAAAGCTGCCAAAATGTGAATGATGCATCACACGACAGGCTTGTTCGCTGCTCTCTCAATCTTCATGCCCTTTTCACAGCGCCAGACAGGATGTAGCATGACTTTAATTTAAAACAAAGATGCGCAAGTCACTTGAATTTACATATTCTTGTCATGATTTTTCCTACTATATGTACTTTCTTGCCATTTTCACTGCATGACCTTCTAAAAAGTTTGTTTCCGATACTGATTGATGCCACACTCTCTGTCATTCAGGTTTGGATCGTTTGGTGTATGGGTAACGATAGCATTTTTATGTTTCACTAAAGTATTCAACACCAAGCTGGCTTTGATAAATGTCACCTACCGTGTTAGTCATTAAGCCATGGTTGTATAGCATTTTGGAAAGGTCACGTTGAGCCAGCAGGGAAAAGCAGACACTGACACTTGCTGTGTTGTTGCTGACACCAGTCTGGATACCAGCCTGCAGTCGGCATGGCTCAAAGGCTGAAATGGATTGCTTCATTTTCCCCAGGAGTCTGACAGGGCTGCTCTGCATGTTTATGAATCAAGAAACCCAAGGAATGCAGAAGTTATTGAAAAAGTAACATTTTGTTTTGCTTAACAACAAAGTTTACTTTGGGTGTGTTGCTGTCCCAACACCTCATCCCCAACAAAAACTAAAATAAAAATAAAATTTTAAAATATTTATTCTTTCTTTTAGCATTATTAAGGAATCACAGTTATTGTTGTTCATTCAGAACTGCCTGAAGAGAGCAAAGTTCAAGCTTGGAAACCTATAGATCTGCCACCACTGTGCTCTACCACCTGAGCCACTGCCTCACCAAACTACATTGTGACAATATTTCCTACTTCTTGAAATTTTTCACATTGTTTTTTATTTCTACAGTTTTTTTGGCTCGGGCAGATTACTTGATAGACAGCTGGATGTGTAAAACCTTCAAAAACATACAAACTTCGCAAATCTAGAAATGGAAATCTTTTTCTATTCTTGAAGTCACAGAGTGAATTGTGCTTTGAATGCTCAGACAGCGACTCCAAATCCCAGTCCAGATTCTGTCAGAAGGAAAGATTGGAAGGAGACCATCTGTTGCACATAATTATAAATTTTATAATATTGGAAACAATTATTTGCTTGCTCAAATTCCAGTGACGTTCTGGAATTTGGGCAGCAAATTCCAGCTGACTATGTGATGGAAAACATAGTCATCCAGCACATGTCAAGACTGTGTTTTTATCTCAACCATTCCAGCTTAGTTAGATCTGGCTGCATGTTTATGCTCATAGTTCTACTGGAATGTGAACCTGTCTTTTCAGTTTCAAGTTGTTTTTTTTTTTCTTTTTTTTTTTTTTTTGCAGCATTAAAGGTTTTCATCCAGGATTGCAATTTGCTAAACTCTGTCCATCATCCCATCTCCTCAGACCACTTTGCCTACCCTTTCAACTTACTTTTCTAAGGCAAATAATGGCATTGGTCTTTTATTATGAGATCTTTAGCTCAAATTTAGACGTCCCTGTTTCTGATTTCCTCCCCAAGCACACATCATTATGCTTAGAGGCAACCGCAGATGCATGTGGCCTGTTTGTTTATGGTGCAGGGCACTTTCATAGCAGCCTTACAGTAATTGACAGATGTTGATTTATAGTTAATCCTTGGCTTTGCTCTCACTGTGAACCTTACATGGATCAACATTGGCTGTCAGCCCCATGTGTCCTTGAGTCAAAGCCTTGAGCTGTCCTTGACACGCACCTTCCTCCATCGCTCTGCTCTCTCTTCCTCAATCCCTCGCTCTGTCCATACTGCAATTTTAAAAACCCTTACATCCACAAAGAAGCTCATTGTAGAAGTAATTTCATTCTGCTGATAGGGCACAGATATGATTACATACTGGGCCAAATGTAATTCTTTCTTGTGAGCTTTGTAAATTCAATTTTAAGGCCACCAGATTTGCCACAACAAGTTTAAACGGAGTGTTGGCTAATTCAGTTGTATTGCATCTAATCTAGTTATTGCTAATTTGTCTTCTTTAGAAAGGATGAGAAAATGTTCCAAAACAATGAATTTTTCTATTCATTGTTTTGGAACAATGAATAGAAATGAAAACCAATGAAGCATGGTTTTCATTGTTTTGTGTGTAAAATGAAAATTTTATAAGCAAACTGAAAAAGAAGTAAAAGTGTGCCACATGTTATGTAAAAGAATTTTTTTTTTTTTTAATCAGGCAAAAGAAAGGGGGAGATATGATGTCAAGTCACTTCTGTTTGCTTTATCATTGTCAGGTTTTACTGAACTATGCTTGCTGTAGCACTTCACTTTTGAAAGATGAATTACACTAAAAACTGCAAGAAAATACAAAAGGACCAACTAAAAATAACTGATCCACTGCCTTATGATATTGAAATAAGATTTGTATGAATGTCAAAGCTTGTTTTCTCAAGAGCTGATTTTATCTTGATTAAATAGTCAAACAGCAAAATAAATTAAAAACTGAAAATGTCCCATTTAGAGACATTATATCACAGGTTAGTTTGATTTTTCAAAAAAAGCCCCGCTTGTACAACTATTTTTTGTCAAGAAAACTGCAGGAGCACTCTTGTACGAAAGAAGCTCATTACTCCAAACGTATGTGCTGAATGTCACAGTACAGCCAGGTAAACTAGAGAATCTCAGTTGTTTCTTTTCTGTTGCTGCCAATTTCAGGTCCTTCACACCTTTTTCCTCTGTGTCCATTAGCATAGCTACATTATTTCTGCTTGGCTTGTCATGTTCAGCTGGTGGCATGGGACACCACTGGACCACGGCAGCTTTGAGCTTTGACTTAAGCCAAAAAAAAAAAAAAAGAAAAAGCAAAGTGTGGGTCAGATGTAGGACTGACGGGAAAAACTAAAAGGAGGTGTCCAGGAAAGGTGGAGGTGGAGAAAGCTCCTGGGGACTGTCTTTCTCTGGCAGGCTAAATTAAGCGAAGTGGAGCAGCAGGCTCAGAGCAGTTCCTCCAATGAAGAGCCCATTTGCTACATTTTGTAGGTTGTGAACTGAATCCTGATGATAGGACAGAAGAGTCACACTATGCCTCTAAGACCCCCAAACTCCCCAGTCCCATCCTGTGGATCACTCATCCAAGCCCCAGCTCCACTGCTGAATCTCCAGCCAAATCTCCAGAGATCTTATGTGCAAAAGGTCAGAAGCTTTCCGAATATGAGCACTAGCAGCCAAACACAACATATGAATATGAATAATTTTGCACCCAAGATTGCATGAATTTGTTGAGTAGTCTCATGCATGATAATAGGATATTAGAAGTGCTGAAAGTGTTTATACTAACACGTTTCCCCTTGTTGGATTAGAGGAGATTATGTCTTCTAGTAGAGCACATAGCTGAAAGCATCCAGTGAATTATTTATCATGAATTAAACAGTCATTTAGAGTAAAAAGAAAATGATTAGAGTTTTATCTGGGAATCTGCAGCACATGCACCCTCTTTATGTTGGAGATGTTACCATTATTGTCTTGTTTTTAAGTACACTGCTTTATATACGTTTTTTACACTTCTTAAAACTTTGAGCAGGATTTGAAAATCTAAAGAGGATGAGATTTTCACACCTTCATAGTTTCATAGAGTATAAGCACAGGTTTCTGCTGATAGATCATTTCCTTCCTGTCTCCACTAATATCGTCAATTCTAACTCAGATCATGTGTCACTAATAATAGTCTATCCTCTGCTTCAAAGATAATGCGTTTCAGGCAGGTATTGGTCCAATGTGACTGATAGTTTCACCATCTGCATGTGTTCATGTGCACAAGAATTCACAAATTGTAAAGTTGAAATTTGACATGATAATTTTTTTATGAAAGCTGAAATTAAGTATTTATTTAATTTAAGAAGTTTTAAGTAACTGAACTTTTTTTCTATTTTGTCTCAAATATATTTAGTTACAAATAATTAGCATTTTTTTTTTATCAATAAATGAGTGAAGGCCACCAGGAGAATGTTTAAAGTTAGCTCTACATTTAAATAATTACATTTATGGAGTTATGACTTATATTTTACTCGTGTTTCTTATTCCAATTGCTGTAGATAAGTTAGCTCTGTTTACTAAACATTTAATTAAAATACATAAATAAGGACAAATGACCTGGGCAACATTACAATTCATATGCTACTAAAATACTTTTAATAAAGTTCTGTTTAGTAAAGGTGCCATTGTAGGTAGTGCCTCCATCTTATATCTGTTTTTTAACTTTGATGCTTAGGTGAGAACCATCATCATTGAAAGTGTACATTGTGTATGAAAACGCTAACTAAAGAGATTCAGGGTTATTGACTAAGTGGCTCTCTTGAAATGGAGTAGGCAGTGATGTAACCGCATTAAAATTCAAAAGATACAGGGTTAGAGCTATCCTACCTCTCCCCACATAAAGATTATGGCTACAGTGTATCTGAATGCAAGCTTTTCATTAATGTAAAAACCACAGTAATTGACTAACTGGATAGAATGTGATTACTGACAATTTTCAGCATTTGTTTTTCTTCCTTTTTTAAAACAGCCTACCTCAACCCATTTCCTATGACTACTTAGTAGTCACTCAAGTTGGGCACAGAGATGAACATTACAAATAGCAACTCACACACACTCACACACCCAAGTTTGTATTTCTACCCATATTAGGACTTTATATTTACTTCTGCTGATTTTTGTAAACGCAGCCAAACACAGATATACTCCCTGACCCTAACCATTACTAATGTATTCTTAACCCTAAGCTGAACCAAAACCTAAGTTAAAGCTTACCTCTAAACTTAACCATTGTCACTAAATGAGCGGTCTACCATATTTACCACCAGGCTTAACCCTATATATATCTCCATATAGGTTTGGAAATATGCCAGAAATCTTAAATAGGATCGCTAAACAAGTACTCAAACATACACACACTGATACCTAATTTTGCTCAGTGTAATAAATTAAGTTTACAATTTTTGAACTGTGGGAGGAAGCTAGAATACACAGAAAGAACTCTGAACAATTCTGTACAGATCGTTTTGCACAACTGACTGCATGCAGAAAGACACCAAGGATTTGAAACTTAAAATTGTCTTACTGGAAGGATATAGTACTGACCAACTGTTCCAAATCTAATTGTCTAAGCAAAGAAACAAATAAAAAAAAAACTTTGTATTGTAAAAAATATCAGAAAATGATATTTTTATAGTTTGATGAAGAACAAGAAAAGATATTATGAAATCCTGCAGAAGAAGTTGTCAAGATTAGCTTAAAATAATATGCGAAAACATGGCTCCTTGAAACCAAAATGTGAATACATTTTGGATTCAAATTTCCATCTGAAAGATTTTTTAGAAATATTTGTACTGGCATTAAAAAATAGACATTTAAACGCTTTGGTGATTAGAAATTTCTGCTTTTGAAGGAAATTTAAAACTATGTAAATTATATTTACCAATAGTAAATGCTTTTAGCATTGGCAGAATGTAATAATCTCTTTGGCATGGTTCCCACTTAATAACTAGTCACACCTCAACAGAAGATAGTCCTTCCTTTCCAGCACAGCCCAGCAGGAGCAGCAGGCACCGGCTAATAGAACAACAAACCCCACAGGAACCATACATATCCAGGGAAATGTGGTACAGTGAACTGCTTCTACTATATTACTCTAACATTTTGACAGAATAACTATTGAAAACATATTCATGGGTCCACTTCATGTGTCGCAGTGAGTGACCTTTTTCAAAAAGTGATTACTATTATTTAAAGCAAGATGAAATGAGATGATCGATATCTTATCTGTTCAGTCAATCAGTGAGGCAATTCCCGCTGTCAGGTTGAGTTAGTGAGCAGTTACGAGAGGAGGTGGATGATGCTGATGATGCTAAGGGAGGTATGTATAAAAAGCAGGTTGTGGAATAGATTAACGTTTCTTCGACTGATTGCGCTCTACAAGCTGATGAGGCTGATTCTTAAATTGAGGGTGTTTATGCAGACAATGGCATTTTCTCCAGCTCTATTATTGTTTTCTAATTTCATGCATTTATGTAGAGTAGCTCACACTTTAATAAGAGTATCATTTCAGTGAAGGTACACTTCTCAAACATTGCAATAATGACACGGCATGAAACACAATCTTCTTCTTCTTCTTCTGTACGGATCGTTTTGCACAACTAACTGCATGCACGACAGAGAGGGCGCTTGAATGTCTTTACAATATTCAGCTGAAAGGGAATCTCGAGTTCCCACTGACATGAAATGAGATTCCAATTCTTATTTGTAAGACATAAAAGGACTTTCCAGCTGTCCTCCCCATTTTGCCCGAGGGAGCCCCCCAGCAGAGACACGTTCTCATCTATAGTCATGATTGTCACCCTGTCGCTGCCCTTTCAATTAGATGCTCAATTTCATCCCTGTGTCCCATGGGAGTCACAACAACACCATTTCAGATTGGAATCTCTTCATTGTCACGCCACTCAAACAGAGGTGGACTCTGTTCTTAGCATCTATTCATTCTGACATTTTTCAGCAAGATAGAGGAACATGTGATAGAGCAGGGAACAGTGATCGGCTTGATACAGCCTGACAGCATAACTATGGGTTGTACAGAGCACTCACTAGACTCTAATCATTTCTTTTATCTTAAGCAAAGACGATGGAGCTAAATGACATGAAGTGAAGAAAAAATATGTACAGTTGGAGTTTTAATATATGTTTGTCAATTTTAAGTATATAAACGATCCTATTTAAAATGAGACTGCTGAAGCAAGTAGGAACAACAAAATGCATTTTGTCTTGTATTTATTCAAAAAGCTGAGACAGCGTTTTGAAGTCTCTCACCAGGGCAGAGAGCAAAAACCAAAAACCAGAGCAAGCGTCTTAAAGACACAGTTTCACACGTTAGCAAAAGATTGAGAGATTTCAAGCGGATACAGTAACCACACTCTTTACATTACACTCTTTACATTGGACCAGGCATCTGCAGAGGAAAAATCCCCTGTGCAGATGCCTGGTCCACTTCTTCTTCCCACGAAAGACAAAGTTTGTACAGTTTGCACATAGATCAAAACTAACATTTCCCTTTGTCAAAGAGAAAGTATTCACACCCCAGAGGTCAAGCTTAAAGTTCTCCACTACACCAAACTGTTTTTTCTGTCTTGTGGTGATATGACAATTTAGAACAAGTATTGTCTTAATCCTTACCAAATGGTCTTTCATGTAGAATTGCCTTTTGCAAGCACAACTTCCTATCTGGCTGAAGCAGCCATAACAAAAGTTCAGAATCAGTTTGCAGATGTCCTTCTCTTCAGGAGTAATAATGTCTGGGCTAACGATAACATAAATAAATACAGTTGCTGATTTAAATACTGTGAGTTACTGTGACTGTTGTTTATATAGAGGACAAGCATCTGCAACTCTTTGTCTTCTGGTCCTAGAGATCAACTCTTAATAGGGAATCTATTAATCAGATGGTAAGGGTATGTGTGTGGTGCATTATCATGAATGGCCATTTTAAGATTGTATGAATCTCAGCTTAAACGCAGCATTTCCACTCAGGCCTCATTGTAGTCATGGTACAGCCAAAAAGCTACAGTGTACGCATCCATCATGGCCTAACGTACTCAAATATCGTACTGTATTCCCTTCTGTTTTGGAATTTGGTGACAGTGTTGGCCATTGCAATGTAATTATTGTCATATTCACAATACCATATGATCTCAAAACCAGTTTGAGATGAGCTTTATGACAATGTGCATAATACAACCTCAAGAAGTTGATTTTCCTTAATGGTCCAACATAAGATGGGGTTGAGAGACATCTAGTGGTGAATACGCAATATTACATCTAGCCAGTGTCCCCAAGTTTATTGGTCAGCAATTGTGTTAGACTGGCACAACTAAAAGAATCTGATTTGTACTGTTTACTGGATTTGATTAGGCACAAAGGTTTACAGGAAAAAAACAGTACACAGAGTTTATGTAGTTGTATTTGTGTCTATGTACAGTATATTATAATGTTCTCAGTTACAGTTATGTCTTCTATTGTTGTTTTCTATTTTGTTATATATTACTTTGCTCATGTTATATCAGTTGATATAATATGTAGCATTGTTTATTATTGTTTATATTAATAATATTTTTGGCAGAACTGATAATATTTAATGTCTGAAATGTATCTGGAACTGTTTATGCTTAAAATAATTCAAATTTAAACAAAAATATTAAAATTACTGCAGTCTTCATGTTTTTGCTGTGAAAACAACTACGATAGTGATAACTGCTTTCCACTGATGAATGCACACAATAAAGATATTGTAAATTCCTAGTAACTCTGTGACTTGAAACAAATTAAATATCTGCCACATTTAAAAGAACAGACAAATAATGAAGACACAGCTGATAATGATTTAGGCAAAAAAATAACCAGCTTTTATCATGACTCTTGTCTTTGGTGAACCAAAACGATACAAACTACTGAAAAGTTAACAGTTGAAAGCATCACGCTGACTGGGAATCCTTGTGAGTGTCTGGCCGCTCTCAAGCAGACGGTGCTGTTTTGCGATAAGGCAGCTCTTTTAGGCCATGGACCCTGATAAACTCGTTGGACATAACAATTCTTATCTCCTGAAGGCCAGTTTGTGGCCTTCACTGAAAGGATGCTCCCGAAGGTCTCTTTACTGATATTAAAACCAACAGACTGCATTTAAGTCCCATCTCCAAGGGAATCCAGTCGATTTTAAGTCGAGCTGATGTAACTTTTGATCGTTTAGAGAGCTGACATTTCAGTACCTCTAAATGCAAACAGTGATTAAAATACGAGGAATATATTTTTGGTTTTAATGTAATCAATAAAAACAAAAACAATGGCGGACAGGAAACTCTTCTGTCTGAGCTGCAGATTGAGACATTTCAAGTGGATACAATAACCACACGCTTTACATTACATTTGTCTCCTATTATAAGTAAATTATTGCAGGAACAACTGTAGCATCACCAATAACAGTCATTCTGGAAAAGTCATAAGGAAGGTAAAAAGTCAGGATCAGCAGACAGTCCCTTTATGATAGCAAATTAGAGAAAGCTTCTTTATGAAAAAATATGCTTTTAATTGAAATGTTTTGATAATAATGCCACAATATGCAGATTGGAGGATGAAGAAAGCAGCAAAGAGGCTTAGTTTTTTAATCTTTTGTCTTTAGGTAAGGCTTTGAATAAGATGCCCTTAAATTACACTTGTATTCAAATATTTTTGTTGTTAAGTTCATTGTCTTCCTCTCTATTTAAATGTATTTACTGAGCTTCAGGCAGTGCAGAATTATAAAGCTGGGAAAGAAATGCAGGCCAACTGTATGAGAAACTAGCACATTCTTCAGAGTGAAAGAATGTACCCATCTCAGTATGCAAATAAATCTCATGTAACTAGTAATTTATTCTAATATCAGTAGATACATGGAAAGGCGAAAGTGTTTCACGGCAAAAATTAAACAGTGTATCAGTTTTGCTATTTATTCCTTATCAGTTTGAACAAATATACATAAATATATTACAGTAATGAGATGGAATCCAGTTTTTGCTTACACAGACCAACAATCCACTGTTAAATCAAAGTAGTTACTAAGCTAACCTCTGAGGTAACATTTTCAGCTTATTCATAAGGAATTTAAGACGTTTAAGACTGCAATACTTTTGGAAGCCCATAAAAGGGGCTACTGAAAAGAGAACAGCTTCACATGCACCAGAAATTTCCTAAATGCTTTACTGACTGACTTGCAGAGGTTTCAGAGTTAATATTATAGGCTTATCTGGCAAGAGAATGAGCTCAAACGTACTCTGTACTTCCACATTGCGCTGCTTCTCAATACGGAAGTTTTCAAGCATCTGCAAAAGAGAAAGAAAATATAAAGCAGTAAATACAACCTGTTCTGCATAATGAGGGAAAACATCGTTTTACTTTTCTGCATGGCTCACATGGATAAGAAAGATCTGCATCTCCGTCTCAGCTATTCTGCGTCCCAGACACTGACGGGGACCGAAACCGAAGCCCAGGCTTCTGAAGTACTGCGTCTCGGTCCTCAGCCAGCGAGACGGAAGGTACTGCTCCGGACGGAAGAACACCTTGGGGTCTCTGCCCATCGCATAAAGCCCTAACTGGACCAAGGTCTAAACACAAAGACACACTGACAAAACAAAACTGTTGCAATAAAAATGTTCAAAATGTATGAATGTATAACTGCTCCTTACCCCAGCTGGGATGTGATAGTTTTGAATAATTATGTCTTCAGCTATGTATCTTTGCAGGCTTACTGCAACTGGATGCAACCTGAAAAGTAGATATTGCAAAAATAAAAAAAAATTAGATAGGCTGATTGAAAGGTTTTTTTAGCAAAATAATAATAGTTAAAGTATTTGTTGGAAGAAATAAAATAAATGGAAAATGAACTGAACCTATATAGTGCTTTTCCAGTCATACGGTCCACTCATAGAGCTTTATCCTAGAGACACATTCACTCATTCACACTCACAAACACATTTTGTGAGTGTGCACTGATACACACATCAGTAGACAACTTGGGGTTAGTTGACTTACCCAGGGGCTCATCAACATATGATTGGACAAAGTTGGAAGTGAACCTACCCTACCAATCGTAAGACAACCAGTCTACCCAATGATCCACAGAAAAGAAGGTTGAAACATTTTTAAAATTCAGACCTGTAAAACCTTTTTTTTTTTTTTACCTGAGTGTTTCTTTAAGAGCACCTTTGACCAAAGGAATCCTCTTCAGCATGTCCAGCATGTCCCCCTGGCTTGCAGTCCGAGCCGCAGCAACCTCTGCCCTCATCTCCTCCTGGAGGTTTGGGTGTCTGGCTAATTCATACAGCGTCCACAGGAGCGTTATGGAAGTCTAAGGAGTAAAAAAATTATTATATTGTCTTTCTTACTGTAGTAAGAAAGACACTGTGTCCATCTTTTTTTTTTGTCTTACAGTGTCCACTCCTCCAGCCATTAGTTCAGTCACACTGGCCTTGATGTCTTCAATGGACAGCTTGTCCAACAGAAGCAAGCTGGCCAACACTCCTGGGTATTCCTTGGATGTTCCTGTTTCCTGACGCAGCTGCCTGTAGATGTTCTGGATGCAGCGGTCAGCTGATACACCAAAATTAGATATAGAAATATAAAGAAAAAAAAACTACACAGTAAAATAAACTTTGCAATTGAAAACACAATTGATGATATGATGATATATCACCTTGGTTAAATATTCCATCCCACGCCTCTACATGGTCCCGCCACACCTTTGCTCCGACCTGCCTCAGCAGAGCAGGAGGAATGTACAGCATGGGGGAAGTGGTCTTGAACATCAGTGTGATGCAGTCTATAAAGCGCTGAGCTTCAGGGTCAATGTAATCCAACATCAGGCCCAGCCGTTCCCCATACAGCACTGAGCTCACCGCTGCGTAGGACAGAATTAAAATTAGATAAAGTGTTTATTGAAAACAACAAGTTGAACTGAAAACAAGCTTACACTCTAGAGCGTATTTGAAAAGTTCTTGAGACAAGTCTGTGGTCCATTTGTTTTGGCCACTTCGCTTAATTTTTTTGTGAACTCTGGCCACAAAATCCTGGCCCACGTCTTCCAGCAGTGGCACAAAGTTTTCCAGCATCTTCAGGGAAATCACCTCCTTGTTAAGAATCACACGGTTGTTTCTCCAGTCTTCACCGTTCCTATCGAATGAACATATGCTGAATTAAAGCTCTGAGCATTTCAAAAAATAATGCCTGACCTTGCAGATATGACAGCAAAAGTTCTTACTTTAGGAGAACCCCATATTTGCGGTTTCTGTAGTCTCTGTATGACGTCCATGCTTCAACTTTCAGCCTTTTAGGATAATGGCCCTCTGCTTTAAAGAGAATTGCAGCATCCTCTGGTTTGATGATATTTATACTTTCATAATAACCTATTTTCTCCCTGTTTTACAAAAAAACAAGAATGAAAAAATAAAACTGCAGCAGTCACTTGTTGTTGGATTACATGACCTTGTAGAACAAAACTCTCAGCTACTTTTAATCAACATTTCCCCTAAAGTCATTTTTTCCCCAGAAGAACAGACTAATGTATAAATATTTTACCTGTAAATGGGTCCAAATGTGTTGAAGTTCTGCAGCATGATACGGTGAAGGTTTCTAAAGCCATCCAGTTTCCAGAAGTTGTACAGGTTGACCACCCCGTTCTTCCAGAGTCCAGGAATCTCACTGAATGGCCGGACGATGCTGCTGCTCTCCGGGTACGCCTGCCGGATTACTGGCATGCTGCTGCTGCTGCGAACGCCCGAGGCGACCGACTCCTCCATGCAGGACAAGGGCAGCGCCACGGGGCTCCGCCACATACTCAACCTGGCCATCTCAGCGACAAAATGATCACAATTCTCAACAGCTTCTCTGGCTCACTTGCTGCCTTCCTCTCAAACAAGGCTGCAGGAGGCTGGTCCACAAAGTCAGCCCTCCTTTTTGTACTGATCAAGGCTCTTCCGTACTAAATAACAGAACACACCAACAGTACACTGTGTCAAACAATGACACTGAGCAACAGCACCAAAATAATTTATGATTTAAAAGTTTTTTTTCAGTTGAATTAAAAGAAATTTATATAGTAAAAAAATTATTTTGTGTATCTTGTCGAGAAGCAATAAAGAAAAAAAACACAAAAACGCAGTTTTAGTTTTTAATAACTTTAATCAAAACATATATTAAAATGTATTGAATGTACATGTAAAATTTAAGCATCTATCTAAAAGCAAAACAAAGTTACAGTGGAAGCTACTTTTTAAGCTGCTTTATGAGTTCTTCCAGCTTCATGGCAGTCTTGACGTCTCCCTGCACCTTGAGCTTGCCGCTGGTGTATGCGGCGAACGGTCGCAGCCTTCCTTGGAACATGTCCACGAGGTCGCAATTGCTCATGCTCAAAGTCACATCAGGCTCTCGACACAAGGACCCTGGCCCAGCTGCGCCACTACCTGCAACGCACACGCACAAAATACAAGTTTAAGAGCTTTTACGTAGATAGAAATCCCAATAAACTGAACCGTACTGCATTGGAAATTGGATCGAAATGGCCAATTGAATTGAACCGATAACATATTTCTGTTTATGTTTTTCTCATGTAAAAGTTCCTGTAGATAAAATTTGTTTTTAATTGGTGCTATAATTGTAAACTAAATTGAAATGAATTACTTAGCTATCTAAATTAATACTTGCACATCCACACATCCTCACCCATAAGGAAATGGGGGCTATATTCTGGTTGCTTGCACAAAACTTACACAGTGCTGTAATAAGATGACTCCAAACTCACTGAAAAACTAAATAATGTAGTTTGAAATCCAGATATTGGCTGTGAATCCTAGATGTTGTTTCAAGATATCAAACCAGGAAAATCTGACATTTATTCATGTTTGAATTATATAAATGGATAAAACTATTTGCTGTTGCAGAGAACCACAAATGAAGCCAAGACCTAAACATAGCTAGTCACTTGAGATGGACACGATGCATTTTAAAGTTAGGTATTAAGAAACATTAAGTTACATTTGTGGATTTGTGACCAAATAGCTAAAAATGCATCTTCACATCTACTTGTTCCCGACTTTATCTGTCCACCTGCTTATAATAAAATCCCCATTATTTTGCAGTTTTTGCATTTCACTTTAGGATAATTTTATAGCTGTATATTTTTCTACTTTTTAATGCTAAACATTGTCTACAAGTTAAACTTGGTAAGGTAGCTTTATTTTTAGACAGACATGGTTAATGGAAGCTTTCCATTTCAAAGTTTCATACTTTTCCAGATTCAAATTTCTGTATCTTTTTCAAGTAGTTTGTATAAAACGCACTAATCTGAGGCACTAATCATGCATCTCTTTTTTTCATATCTATGGATTATATATCTGACAGAAATATAAGTCACATGTTATTTAAGTACGAATAAATATTAAAACAATTGACTTTTTCTACAAGTGAAGATTTCCATTGTTTAGAAACCTCGAGTCCCAATGGATAGGAAAAGAAACTTTGAGTTTCATTACAACTTATCCAGACTAAATCAAAGAGTCATATTCCATTTTCAATAACCCCGAATAGATTAAGTTTCATATTTGGTTCTAACCTGCTCACCTTGAGTTAAATCCAGATAGTACAGATGCTGCTGTCCATCAGCAGTGCTGATCTCAAACTGGAAACAAGCCCCAACCTGTTGGACCAAAGTCTCAGAGAGGAGCATCTGGACTCCACTGAGCAACTCCTCAACAGAACCTGGTGTGACCACGGCAACTTCAGCCTCATTACTGAGCTCATTCATTAATGACAGACTGTCCTCTGAAAAGAAGCTCACATTAGAACAGCTGCAACAGTAGAATTTACACATACAGCACAAAAAACATCAAAATGTTTAATCTTACTCTGTTGAGGATGTGAACTTCCACTCTGATTAAGAAAGTGCATGGCCAGCTGCTGAATGGAGTCAGTGAGGCCTTCGAGTCCAGGTGCAGACAGTAGAGAAGCAGGTGTGGGTGCAGCTTGGCCTTCTTCTGGGGCTTTGAGTAGAGAACCAAAGGTAAGTTCCACCCGATCAACTTCGAGCCCCCACGGATGAGTCATCTCATTTATGTCCATCTGTGGAGAATAGAAACACATTTCAGAACAGGATTAACTAATTCCATAAGGATCAAGTCCAAGATTATATAAATAGTGAACACATAAAACTTTTCACACAAGGTTGGGTAATATAAAATGCCTTAAAAAATTATTTGAGCCTTTACAAATTTTATCTGCTTTTGTTTTTTTGTCACGCCAACCACGCTGTATGTGGAAAGGTAAACCACATTCAGATAAATTATGAATTGTGCAGACAGGGTCTGGCACAAACAGGAGTCACTTTGAATAGAACTACTTTGACAACATAAAGTAGTTTAGAATAGCTAAAAAGGTCTGATCTAAAGAAGATAAACAGCGATCAAAGGTCTGCATCAGTATCTTAACAGTTAGTGAAACTATAAAGAGTCTTGTCCTCTTTTTTATGTGTGTAGTAATAATTTACTCGTGAATATTATGTTAGCACTAAATATTTCCATTGAAGTATAACAAACAGCTCATCTTTGAACTTACACCAAGATATTCCTCTAATTTCAGTCTCTCAGTTTGAATTTCCCTGATGGTCTTCTTGGACAGGTCGTGGGTCAAAGCGTTCTGCGCAGTCATCCTGGTGGAGGCATTCAGGTCCTGGACCGACACCACTGACATGACTGGGTTCCAGATCCTGAACTGGATGTCTGCTCCCACTAACAACATGCCACCATCTCGAGTAATCACCTAATGGGGCAGAGTTACACTTTACATTTGAAGTCAAGAAAAATAGGCCATATTAGTTGTACCTTTGTTTCTAATATTCTTCATATTATTATGCATTGGTGCTATTTTTGATTATGAACATATCCCCTGGAGTAATAGAATATATTTTGACCTTTTGAATGAATAAGGGACTATTACAGGCTTTTTATCAGATTTTATGTTAGCCATAAAAGCAAGTAAAACATAAATCCAAAAAATATTGGCTAAACTTTGATAAAGATATTACGAGTTAAAAAAATAAGACACAGCAGAGATAAAGTAGATATTGGATTTTGACTTTCCTTTTATTCAACATTTTGAGTAAAAGCAACCTCGTTTGGACCTACATTCTTTGACATGTTGAACACCAATCCAAACAGCTCGTTTATATCAGAGATCTTCTGGTTAGGTTTACCTGACATGGGGGGATGTTAAAGGCTCGGGTTCTCAGGTCCACTCTCTGCCACTGATCAATGAGGGGCAGCACCAGCACAACCCCGGGGCCTTTAGGGGGACAAACCCGACCCAGACGGAACACTACTACCCTCTGGTAGTTCGGGACAGTCTGCGTATAGAATGAGTCCATCTTGGTCAAATTCAACCGATAACAAATGGGTCGAGATACTGATGAGGCATGGTGAAAGGTAATATTACTCTACCTTTAGAACAAACCATCCCGTTACTGGGAAGGCTATGAAGGTGAAGATGTAAACGAGGAAGATCACAATCAGGTTGCAGATCCAAGACACCCATCCCTGAGAGGCGTCTTAAAGAAAAGCATCAGGAGAAACTCTGTAAACGATAAAATAGCACTAATTGTACCTAAAAACATCCAACAGCTAACAGTAGCTAAAAACTTACCAGTAAAGTCGTTGGCAGAGATATTTGGGATATAGTCAAAGGAAAGTCCTTTATGATAGTTTGGCTGTGAAAAGCTGTGAGTATTCACAAACAAACCAGGAGTCTTCTGGGAGCTTGAATCCCTCTGCGGAAGCAGCTGATACGACCTGCCGAACATTCCCCCGGAAAATACGGCTTATTTCACTAGTAAAGCCACAACATTATACTTTAGAAGTTTCTGTTAATTAGAAGCCGCCTGGTTGAAGAAAACCAATTCGTTTTAATAGAATTAGCTTGGTACTTAGCTTGGTACTTTGGAATAGCCACTGTCTTCTTCTGGGAGTTAACGGTGGTACCCATCTGTTAATGTGCTCACCACTGCCACCTAATGTTTATGTTTCTCAAATGACGCTTGCACACCAGGAAGACGTTGGATCTTCTTTTACGGATTTTATTGTTTCCACATTTAAAAAACAATTAAAGTTTCAGAACCTCCATAAAAATAACACTTTTGACACATAAATAAAATGTTTACAGGAAATTAAAAATACTTGCTTTGGCGTTGCTCATATGCTCCAAACATCTCTTTAATGTCCGTTTGTGACTTTTCATTACAAAGTCACAAATGACTTTGTAAGTCATTTGTAACTTACAAAGTCACAAATGACTTACACATGTCATTTGTGTCCCAGCCTGACATCTGTGAGGTTCATAAAAACACATGCATAAGTCTTACACAAATGTACGTCAAAAGGTCAAAAGGGGTGGATGCATCCCTTCTGACAATTTTCATCTATTTTCATGTTACAACAGCTGTGATCAACTAACACAAAAAAATTCACAAATATAAAGTGGAAGAAGAAGAATACATGGTTTTATTTGCAATTAAAAATCTAACAGTGTGGTGTGCATTTGTCAACCTACCATGGGTTTTTTTTATCCAGTTGGATATTGATTACGTACATTGAAATTAAACAAGTAAAAACCTTTTTTTTTTTTGTTATGCCAAACTGTCAAGGAAATATTCATTCATTAAAAATATTAAACAAACAAATCCTGAAGGCCCTTGATTAGCTCCTCTGTAAACCCATAGTGGGGTCTGGCCCAGATTGCCCTTTTTGTTATGATTTTATTATGTTCTGTTATTATTGGGGTTTTTTTTTAATAAAGAGCAAAGAACACACGCTACATTTAGGCAAATAAGACAAATAAACACATGATTTCAAATTTTATTGAAGAAAAAGATATTCACAACATGAAAAAAGGATACATTTGGGGAAGCTTCTTTTATGCTTGTTTAGTTTTTGAACATATCACACAGTAACTTCTCCATGGGTGTGTTGCCAATTGTCCTGTGAAAGAACAACTGCTCTATCTTACGTGGACTCAAGAAGTGGAGAGATGGCAGCAGAAGTAACAGCCTCCCAAACCTTGTTGAGCAAGAGCAAAAAATGTTTTATTTTTTCCCTTTTTTATTTTCAAACATGCTTGAAGATCTTTCTAATATTTTAAAGATACAGTTTGTCACCTTGAAGCATTGCTGGGGTACACCAATTGAATGTGCTGACTCAATAGCAAGTGGGACTGGTCCTGCAAGTTTTCAACCTGGCTGGCATCTTTGAGGTTGCGTGTCTCTGTGCGAGGTAATCAAACAGCAAAGATGAGTTAGATTATCAAATTTACAGAATACATAGTGGTTTTGTACATAGTTGGGGTTTTATTTACCTGGTTTGAACAAAACTATTGCTTTAAGACAGGCAAATTCAGTAGGGTCGACAACCAGAGCCTTGAAGCGACTGAATACATCTTCAAGAATCTGCATCTCAGATGAGACAAGGTTGGTCTTAACCTCATGAGTGGGGGAAAGTTCTGGAGACAGAATTAAACATCTATCCTCAGGTAGAGACATCTGGATGGTACATAGAAGGAACATCTCACTCCAAGATTCTTCCAGCAGAATCACCTTAAGATTTTACAGAAATATGTAATATTAGAAGACAGAAACCAAAAACCTAGAGCAGGGGTCTGAAACTCCATCCCTCAAGTGCCACTGTAACTTTTGAATGCATCACTGTTCCAACACACCTGCATCAAATGGTTGATGACTAAACCTTTGCAAAACTCGCTGACATGCCAATGTAGTAATCCAGCCTCTTGACTCAAGTGTGTTGGAACAGGGAAGCATCCAAAGGTTGCGGGAGAGTGGCGCTGGAGAACATGGAGTTACAGTCCCCTGATCTACAATCTACCTCACCTGGTCTCGAAATGGCAAATGAGCAAAAACATGCAAATTCTTTGCCCACTTCACAGACATGAAGAGAAGTCGAGCTGCTGTTTCGTCAAAACTTTCTGAAGTGCCAGAGATGGATGTAAGCCTGCTGCAGTCTAATGAAGAGTTGTCCTTCTCTACATCGTTTGTTGTCACATTAATATTTTCCTCATCTATGAGCAAAAAAAAAATGCAAAAAACAGAATCTGGTAGATCCCGAGATTAATATAATACTCGGTCCCGAGATTAATATAATATCGGTTCCCACTGTACCAGTAATTTCTCCATATTTCCAATGACCTTACCATCCTCTGGCTCCAGTTTGGTACAAGTTTCTGCTGTCAGCAAGCTGACCATGAAGCAGTGAGTCTTTTGGTTGCTGCAGGGTTGTACAGATGCAGAACTGGGATCAGGCAAGGTGACCAGAGGTCTAAATCTAACAGATGAGTAGAAGCCAGAAGTGGTGTGCTCCTGTGTGGTAACGAGGTCTTCCCTCTTGGCCTCCACATGTATGGAATCGAGACTGACATGTGTAGTGCTTTGAGGCTGACGCTCACTCTGCACTGCTGCCAAAGACAAAATGGAAGATGTATTGTTTCAACAGAAGTTAAAATAATATACTTGTCACTGAAAGAGTAAAATCCACTCAAAACAAAATATCTTACCATCTTTGTTCATTCCAGCTTGGAGACACTTCTTTAGTCGGCAGGCTTGGCACTGGTTCCTATGAGCTTTGTCAACAGGACATCTGCCTGTCCCAGCCTGACATCTGTGAGGTTCATAAAAACACATGCATAAGTCTTAAAATAACTCACTTAGAAAATACTTTTTATTTATTTGGACTTATTTATTACTGTCCTTACAATACTACATTTATTGCATGAGCACCCACTCACCTGTAGATGAGTCTTCTTTGTATACTGCGTTTAAAGAAGCCACTGCAGCCATTGCAGGCATATATGCCATAGTGTTTGCCGCTGCTGGAATCAGAGCAGACTTTGCAAAGCAAGGCTTGACCGAGAGCTTTAAGAGGACTTTTATCTGCACAAAACGGAATGGCAAAAGGGAATCTTTTAAGCAAATGCTTAATCTTTAGAAATATTACATTTATATATTTGTTAAGTTTGTTATGAAGCCTTGCAGCAACCAGTAATTGTAATCATGGACAAAATCGTAATGCAAGGTATAAAGTTATAACTTAGGCTGTTTCAAACGTCTTAAAGACAGTAATGTAATGTGGTCGTAGAGCTAATGATCCGATATATTCAACAGAGAATTGTGACAACCTTGTGGAAGGAAACCCCAATTTTTTTATCCATGTCTTTCAGCTTGATAGCCTGATCCATCAAAGGAAATATTTGTAAACTTCTAAATTTAAGAAAGTTAATATCAAATTCTATCATTTGCAAATGTTTTTGGCAATCCTGCTGACTCAAAACAAGGAAAAGTGCTGTTTAATTTAGTGTCAGACATGAAGAAAAAATCGGTTGTATTTCTGTTTTGTGCAGTGTACATACACATATGATTTCTACTACATCTCATAGAGTTTTATATTTACTGAACATGTTTCTCAATTTAATGCAAATAATAACTCAACTGGTTTGTATGTCATGGAGAAAAAAATTAATTCATACCTTGTTGAATTCCATCTAGGCTCTGTTTTGTGAAGTTGCTGGAGTCATCCTGTGAAAAAAGACCTACTTTAATCATCTGATCTTCCATTATTTATTGTACCACTATATGTGAATATGGAAATTAAATCTTTTAGAGGAAGAACAGACTAATCAAAATCAATCAAACAATAGAAAAATACAAAAAGCCTGTTTTTTTGTTAATGAAAGCACCCAACACAAACAGCTTCCTGTGTCTAATGTAATGTCGGGTCACTGCCAGATCTGCCAGAGTGAGTGTGAGAACTTGAGTTGTCTGGAGGCTTTCATGAGGAGGACAAGAAGATTAACACCAGTCACTGTGTAAGCAAATACCACTGTGTCATCCTCTTAATCTTTACTATGCTAAAGATTGGTGTGGTTTTTTACAAAGTAGTCAACAGTGGTGAACCAATGTCACAACAAGTACTGAAAACACTTCTTCCAAAAGAGAAGCTGAACTACTTCTCTTTAGCAAGGAAGACTGTTTTTTAACATCAAAATAAGATGTAGAAAGTAATATTTAAAAGGTCTTTTGAGTCAAAGACTTAGTGGAGGCTAAATCAATCTAGTAATTAAGTCGTGCATGGATAGAAAAAAGACGCTTTAGAGAATACTAATATCGAAGACATATCACTAATGTGGAAAACATGCCATTGCAACAGTGCACATTTTTTAAGTTCAAGTTTAAATGATCCAAATTAGGCCAATTTACAACTTCTGATTTAGTTTTACACTGGATTTTTATCATAATCCTGAATCTGATTTCCCTGGTCAACAGTCCAGATGTGGGCAGGACTAACATGCTGCAACCATCAGCAAAGGGCTACTTTGAGTTTTAACTACTGAGAATAGCGGTCACGTTCCTTCACACCTGAGTCCTGTGACTCTTATGAAGATATGTGTCAATCATCTTTAGCAGCGGGCCACCATGAGCCAAGTGATTATGTATTTAGTGGAAACCTTTATCACAACAGATCCCTGCAGGTGAAGCAACACACATCACTGGAAAAATCCTTGCTCATTCCCTTGTTATTTCTTCATATATTTATAGCTCATTATTTAATCACTGCTTGTATTTAAATGTCTTTTACATTGTGCACACATATAGCATTCTGGGGCTAGAGTAACATACTGCACATGAATGGAGTTTAGAAGAGATTATATGCAAGACATAACTTTATTGTCCTTGAGAAGATGCCCTTGAATGCTAGTTTGCAAACCTCTGCGTCAGTCTAAGCAGCTTTTGGATGTAATCTCCTTTCAGCTATTGTCAAAGAGTGAGCTTAACTTTTCGAGTTGTTGCCTTTCTCTTCATGCATATGGAGCAGGTGGAATAAGGTTGCTGAAGCTAAACTGATTATTGTATTTTTTTCTTATTTTATTTTAATGTATGACTTTGGAAAAATGAGTGGTAGTAGTTTTTATGTCATAAACAAACTGTTTATTTCTTGTTCAGCAATTCCTGACTTCTAGCCGAACATAATTAATTACCTCCCGCTGCTTTCACCCCTCCTCCAGAACAGATAAAGTAGAAGGACTGAGGTGTCAGCACTCTGGCTTTTAGGGATTTCCATCTCTTGCCATCTGCTGTCATTCACCGTAATCCATATAATGGCTAAATGAATGAACAGTTTCTGTAAAACCAAAACAATACAACTGTTTTGTATAGTTTGTTTTGAAACTATAAAAAACAAGTATAGTTTCAAAACTATACATGCAATGTATAGTTTGTTTTGAAATAAAAAAAGAAGACCAAAAAAGTTTAGTTGTAATAGCAAAATGATGAACATGGACTTAAAAGCTCCATGCAGCTAGTCTCATAATTGCCAGGATGCGTTTGGTCTTTACAGGGACACAGACATTGTCAGATCCTGACATGAAATTGTGGCTATTGATGAGTAAAGTCATATGAGTCAAAGGTGCTCTGTGTGTGGCATATTATGAGTTTACAAATCACAGGAAATGTAATAGTAAGAGTTCTTCAGGGGTCAAATTATTTGTCAGTTAAAGTTTGAATAATATTATTTTCACTGGTCAAAGAAGTAGGTAAAACCAAAGAAAATAAAACACTGTTTCTCTATGCCCAAAAGCATTTCAGTAGGATTTTAAGAATTGAAATATAAGGTGACTCTTTAAATAAACTGAAGAGTTATAAGAAGACTATAAGACTGAGGTGTTGTGTTGTTGTTCTTTGTCAAAAATTATATGGGTTTATTGACTCAGCTTCATCTAAATATTTTGAGTAGCCCCATGGCAATTTACAAGGTTTGCTTTTAGACCCCACCCTCTTAATCCTTTTTTATTGCACTACAACTGGGAGATATTATGAGGAAACATATCATTACCTTCACAGCTATGTATAAAGGTTAACAGGCATGTTAACCTTTATACTTAAAACTTCAACTGCCTAAAAAGGCAAGTTCACATGACACAGCTGTTAAAGTGTAGGTTTGCTGTCTGTGCATTATGGAATTGATTAAAGTACTTATATTTTTCTTTCATCATATAGGTTCTCCAGATCCCTCATGTACTTCTGTTTGTATCATTCCACAACTCTGCCTCTCAATCTTATTTATGACTTCAATTGCATCACCTCAGTTCTGCACTCTTTAAAATATTCCATTCTAGTGGTCTAATAATAATTCTTATTTAATACACTTGGTTTATCTCTTTTTTTTTACCATAATTCTTTTATACTTTAAAAACTGATGCATTTTGTATAAGCTAAAAGGCTTTCTAGGAAATTGACATCCCATTGTTTTTCATAGAGCTGAAGAGGGAATTAAAATATAATTAGAAAGAACACAATAGAGACAAAAATCTTATATGATCTGCACACTATTTTATTGCAGTTCAAGAAATAACCTTAGTAAATTTCAATAAAGTTAAAAAATACCTTCACATTTTTTTATGTAAAATTGGGTACCCAAAAAATAATGTGTCAAGTAGTGCATTTTCCTTGTATTTTCTTTAATCTCTGTCTTTTTTTTTCGTTTCTTTTTATAAATGATTAAAAAGGCTGCATGCGAAATCATCCTTTAAACACTTTGATATTCATGTTTGCAGTGGCCCACATTAAGAGGTTCAGCTTGGATTCCACGTCTAAACAGGAAGTGAAGCAGAAACAATAGAGTGTAACAGGCAGACATTATAAAAAGCACAGTAGTATCTCCCTGCAGGGGTCAGCAGTAAGTGGTATAAAGGTGGACATGCTAAAGTACCTCAGGAGCTTGCATCGAAACTCCTGTAGTCGTGGAAATGCTCTTTCCACACAGGAGGTTTGCCTCTCATTGCTCCACAGTCTCTCAGCTGCAGCACTTGCTCTTGGCCTGTTCATTTTGATTATTAAAGATAAGAATTAAAGATATTCTTGTCAAGCAAGCACATTTTTCAATATTATTTTATTTTTGGAGACATGTTTGGATCCTACACACCAGAGACGTGGGGATAGGTTGGTAGCATCTACATATTCCCCCCACAGACAGACTTCTCCCCCGATCACTAAACTCTTCTGCTTCTCAGTTCCTGTTCAGATAAAAAAATAAAAATGAAAATAAAAGATCCTTACTCTTGAGACTGAATAAATAATGACAAATGAAAAGAGAATGTTCACAAGTCTATTTTTTGTTCTATAAAATTTGGGGTTTGCTGCCACCTGGTGGTTTGATAATCAATGGAACATCAATGAAGAAATTAGTTGTCTGAAATTGAGAACTATTTTCATAACCTGAACAACTCACAGCACACCTGTTTTTTTCACTGACCCTTGAAGGCTAGAGGCCACACATTATAGTAGCGGGCCCAGTTGTGTGTGGGTCCAGGCTGGTCCAGATACCACGGAGAGGCCAGAATCACCCTGAGTCCAGCTTTAACAACCCTGCATACTTCACAAAGGTAACAGCCCTGTTTCCATACCTCCACCACTGACAAAAACCTGCGCTGCAACACAAAACAACTCACCATTATATATACACACAGTTTCAGTGGTACATTACCTTCCACATCATCCACACTTGTATGGTGTCCTTCATCTTTTACCTTGAAAAATAATAGCCCATGTTGTTTGTATGACAGTCAAGGAGAAATGTAATTCTTTGGTTTTATTTTGTCCACTGTAATATGATCACATTTATAATTCAATTACACATCCACAACATTTTGGTTTCATTTCAGTCAAAGGGGTTTTCAACTTTTCAAAGGTCTACATACACTGTGCATGAATGTCACATAAAATTAGGGCCTTCCAGCAACTCGCCCAATAACTGCAAAAGATAAGCACCAGCCCCCAATGTCCTGCAAGGATACATGGGTACAGATAATGGATGGATTTTCTTTTATCAATTTTGGATTATAAACTATGAACTTCTAAAGACATTCTGTGACACAGACGTGTCATTTTCACTAAACAGTACATATATCTGTCGGTCCAACCTTACTCGTTCATGGTAGTCAAAAACATCCTGCCACACAATGGATGTCTTCCTGAGTACTGATGTGATGTTCACAATTCTGTTAATAAAAGTGGACATATTAATCTTTCTATAGATTTGATTTGTATGTAGGTTTCAACTCAAAATCTCCCCTCTTCTGCCTTACTTTTCAATGTAGAATGCTTCCAGTTTAGAAAAGTCCAATCCAAAATCCATCTTGTGCATGAATGCACGAATGTAAGGATTTGATCTCCTACAAAAAAGCAGTGGGAAGAATTTACTTCCATGTTGTTACGCTCAGTTATGACTTGAAGTTTTTTGACAGCTGAAAACTACTTCAGTTGAATATTAGGTTTGTGTTTCTCTTCTTTGCATTGACTTACTTTTAATTTTCAAACCTACCAGCAAGAAAAGTCGACCTCATCTCCTCCTAAGTGGATATAAGGGTCAGGAAACACAGAGGCCACTTCCTTCAAAAGTGAGGCCATGAACTGATATGTGGAGGGTAGTGTTGGATTAACAGGTCCAAAAGTCCCTGAAGGAATTCCCCCTCTGTAGCAGGGAGTCAGCAACTCAGACTGACCTGAGAAATAAATCCTTTAGTAAATATATACATATATACATACATATATACATAAAATAAATAGTTATCACATTAAGTGGCTGGTGGGGCAAACCAATGCACATACTAAATACTGACATTTTTTTAGCACTTTTAGAGTATTTTGTGTGGGTTAAGGTAAATCTTCAAAACCGAGACCATCAGTGTGAACACACAATACTTATCAAAGCTTTGTGCTTCAAAAACATACCACCACAACATTCATAAATGAGATCTGGAGGACTGGATCACTGCTTGTTTGTTTTAAATGTTGTTTATTTTGCTTTGACATTCTACCTTTTCCCCAAGATTTAGTGTGGCCTGGTGAATCAAACTCCGGAAGGACTCTTATTCCTCGCATCCTGGCATATGAGATCACCCTTCTCACATCTGACTGTGTGTAGATGTGAGTCACTGGATGGAAAGCCCCCTGTATGAGAGCCAGAAGTTTTTGGTTATAGGGAGGAGACAACTTCCCAGCACTCATGACTTAAGAAGCAGGGGGCTATAAATATTCACTATGGAAATCCATAATTGAGTGTGGTTTAATGCTTATTTCATTTGTTTCTTAAAACACATTGTCTTTAAATACAATTTAACAGCTGTTCCAAATCACATACCTTATTGGAAAGGTCTGGGAATTTGTGGCTTTGGTAAGGGAATGATGGATCATCAACAAGGTGCCAATGAAATACATTAAACTTACTGTAGGCCATTGCATCCTAGAAAAGAAAAAAAAAAGCCATGTATGATCAATTGAACAGAAATATGGGCTAAACTGATGCATGATTGTTACCAGAGTTTTTAAAATGGCCTGCACGGGTAAGTAGTGGCGTGAAGTGTCCAGTAAAATTCCTCTGTAGTTAAATTGTGGGTAGTCCTCAATCTCAGTCTTGTTAATGTAATACTAAAAAACAAAAAACATAAAAACTAATAACTAAATGCTAAGTCATTATTGCATAATGATGGATATTATTTATAAACTTCAGCTTTAGTATTTGAGAAACTCTGACTTACTGAGCCAAAATCATCTTGATACACCAACTGACTGAAGGTTTCTAGACCTGTGCTTGATCAGGAGAAATACACATTAAAAACTCTTATTTAAATATTCATATAAGATGGACATTCACATTCTAAAAAAAATACTGAGTTATTTCTTTAGCCTAAATATTAGGTTTGTTGGTTAAATTTGTTTTGAATGCCAATACAGAGATTATGTAAAGTTTACAAAGTCATATTAAGCTAGAGCTGAAAAAGATGGGTGACTTTTGATGCTAATACGACTTGTTCAGCAATAAACAAATCAGGGGTTTAGTTTTAAAAAGTCTTTAGTAGCTGTAATTTGTCACTTTAATCCATTTGTTTTTTACTTGAAACAATACTCTAGGCAAAACCCATAACCTATCCAGTCTCTGATCCTGGACTTGCTAAGCAAAATAATGGAAATTTTGTTGTTTTTCACCAAGATTTTAGAGTGTAAGATAACAGTTATTGATAACATTAGTTAACTGCATTATGTCCATTTTATTAAGGTACTCTGTAATTCTTTAAAAATATAGTGATAGTAATTACCTCTTAGAGAACCCCACACAGTTTCTGCATTTAGAGATGCTTGCCCAGCAAAGACACTCAATTTGTCTAAAACACAAATGGGAAAAAGTTCTCAGTGACAGCTTTTACCATTTGGATTTTGTAAATTTAATACCTCATTATGTATGTTTATTCTTACATCTCTCTGAAGAGTCTTGATTTGGGTAACCCTCACAGTCAAGACGGTCAAGACTAATTGTGAGGGTGAATATCTCATTCTCACTGAGTTGTAGAGTATCATTCCCTGTGAAAAATGAATGTAAATATAAATCAATTACATTTTAGTAAAATGTACAAATGTTCCAACCAAAGTATTGTACTGTTAGACAACACAAGGGTAAAGCTGTATAGGCATGGCCCATTGTCATCGAATGTGTTTGTGGTAACAGGCTTTGGAAAGCCTACAGCTGAGCTGCTGTTTTTACAAAACCCATTCATCTACTTTAAAAGGCACAACGACAAACAAAACATTCATAACAAAACTACTAAGCAATTCACAGTTGTAAATAAGTTTTAAATATGTTATCACCAGAATGTCTTCTCTTAGGTTCATGATATTATTTACTGACAGCGAGTTGTTTTACCATTTAAAAATGATAATTGTGTAGCTACACTAAAAGTGATCAAGTCGGCTTTTAAATGCAAATAAAGTGAAAAATGTTTTCTTAAGTAAGTACACTCACCATAAGTGTATCCTGGAAATAAAATGGAAAAATATCTCTTGAATGCTGCATCCAGAACAGAACAGCTGTGCTTTGTATCCAAGTATCTTCTATATCCAAAACTGAAAGACTGGGGCTTCAGTTGGTATCTCTCTGGAAATGGGATAAATATTTGTGGCAAAGGCCACACACTCTCTGCTGTGTTTAAGCCTAGATGAATTATGATCAGCAGTAGGAAAATATATTTTATCAGAGTGCAGTGTCCAGGATTTACTGAGCACATGACTTTCATATTCGACTTTTTACCTTCTGCCCAACTGAGTTAGTCAGGTGCATAGGAGCATGTAGTCAGGTGAGGTAAACAACAGGCAGCTTACCACTATGCCTACTAATATACATGATAATAGTGGTACTGCTACTACCAGGGATGCCTTGGCAACATTTTCAAAGGGGTGTCTAAATGGGGGCCTCAACACACAAAGCCTTAAATGTTCCAGAGTTTTATTATACTATTGGCCTATTTACAGCTAAAAAGGTCATTTAACGAATACACAAATAAATAAATAAACAAAATATTTATTTTTGGCCAAGTAATAGTAATAATATGTTAGAAGGATTTATAAGAGAAGATTAAGTCCATCCTCACAATGCATTAGTTATTTATTTATCAATTTATTTATTGAACCTTGGGCATAGAAACAAAAGTAAAAGTCTAACCTATTACACATATGAGTGATTTACTGAAATTTTACTACTAAAATTTTATTGGGACACAATGGTGAGGTTTAAAACACAAATGTAGAATTCTTGTAACATTAAGTGTGCGAGTGAGACATTGGCAACATTTGGAACAATTTTTACTTATTTATTATACTGTTTGGCTAACCCAGGCTCGATTTTGAGAAAGAAAGACATTAAATTTCTTTTCACATTTTATTTTCTAGTTTGTCTGACGTAAGGCCGTCGTCAGTTGGTGACGCTGCCTCTCTTTGTTGGCTTAGCAGCGGCGACGTTTTGTTGTTATTTTCGCTGCAGCTGAAAAACAGGCTCGGATAATTTTGGTTTTCGTATTGTTCCGCAATCTACATCTGGCGTTTTCGACCTCAAGGTGTGCTCGTCGTAAGCCGGTAAACACCCTAGGAATGGACTCAGACGAGGGCTATAACTATGAATACGACGACGAAGACGAATGTAGCGAGGACAGCGGCGAAGTGGAGCCCGAGGACGACACCCTGGATATCGGTGAGGTGGAGTTGGTCGATCCTGTGGTGGCCGGCGGGGAGCGAGATGAGGGTGGCGAGACTGGTGTAGGTGGTCACGGTCCTGGTGAAGAAGAGGAGGAGGACTATCGTTTCGAGGTTTTGACTGCCGAGCAGATCCTCCAGCATATGGTGGAGTGTATCAGGGAGGTCAACGAGGTCATACAGGTAGGTATTTTGGTATACCATCATTAGGAAAGACCGGGGTCCAGGATTTTATCAAGCGTTTACAGGCCACGGACGTTAGCTTATCGGCTAGCCTTGTAGGAGTAGTTAACTTACTGGAAGGTGACAGTTTCACAAGACTAACACGTGTTGAAATTCGTTTTTAACGATGGTAAGTTTTTGTTACAAGTGTGTATTTAGAATGAATGTGGATATGTTGAAATGTCACTAAATATATATATTTAAACAGAAGTTTTGTTACAGGAAGTAGTCTAATCCCCATTGAGAAGTTGGCAGCTACCTTTGCTAAGCTAATGTTAGCTTTCTTGCTACTTAGCCGTCTTCTTCAGCTATGCTAGCAGCACTATTCTGAAAAAGCCCAACGTCTTCGGTTGTTGACTTGGTGTACGTTAGGTGTGACTTTTGACGACAGGACGGTTGGAAGTTAACTAATCAATTCAAGTTTGTCTTCTATAAATATAGTGCAACTAAACTAACGTTAACGTATTTTGACGTTTGTCCAAAGGCTAGTTGGACATTGTGTAATGTAGCAAATGACAAGCTATGTTAGTTACAGAATAGCGACCAAGCATTTTGTCCGAACTTCGATGTGATGAAATACTGTTTAAGAACTGAATTTTAATAAGCTTTTTGACTTAACAACTGATTCCATTCGCAGTAGCTTGTCAGAGATGTACGGTGTAGCACAGAGCCAACTGAGGCCTCCATTTCCTCTCTCGTAGGCATAGAATAAAAAAAACAAAATGGTCCTATTAAGTTAGCACTTAGTTTTCTGGGATATACCATGAACCGTCATTCCGAAATATGACTTCGAACAAGCTTGAAAGTCGAAAATATATACATTCTTCCCATACAAAACGGTTGCTTTGAACTTGTTCCAATTTTAAAAACTGACTGTGGTTCTGTGTTTTTGAATAGTAATAATATACGAATATACCTAATTTAGTTTTGTAGGTTGTTTGAAGTCTGACATTGTTGGAGGTTCTTCGTGTGTCAGTGTAATTGCTTTGAATTACACAATAAAAAAAGGTAATGGAAAGAAATACAAAAATACCTCAGGTATATAGATTTAAGAGTTACATTTAAATTCCTGCAAGGTTCTTCAGGGACCACCCATTATATAAATGGTTAAGTTGATAGTAAAGTTAATAGTTAAGAAGATTAAGTCTTAACTTTTGTTTGAGAAATTGTTGAATCTCATTCTTAAATACTTTGTTCAAAACACTGGCAAGAAAAGAGGGGTTTTGACTATTCTCCAGTTAATTTGGGTTCAGATGTCTTATACCTGAAAAACCTAATTTCATGTTTTTGTGGTTATTTAATACAACAAGGATAAAGTCAGTGATTGAACCTGTTGTTTTTGACGCACTAGATAATTTAATTCTGACTTTGTGCTGTTTAGATCTGTTTTCACTTAATTCACATTAGGATTCTGATAATTTAATAACTTTGCTATCCTATATTCTTGCAGTTTTGATCGTTTTCATACTTAACTTTTTGGGGTAGGAAATAGTGCCATCCACAATGGAATATGTTCTACCATCAGTGGCTCAATTCGTAGACACCATCAGGATTTTTAGTGCCGTTTTTGAAAATGACAGATCTTACAGCAATTTCCAGTGATATTCTTTATAGGGTGTTGTAAGGAAATGTGGCATTGTGACTCAAATATACAATATTTCCCGACAAGAGTTTGCTCAATTATATTGGTTTAATCAACCGTCATAAGCTGTCATAAAAGTCAAGTTTTAGTACCTGGTGGCTATTGGGTGGAATACAAAGTTTTTCAAAAACAATGTGCACTTAAATTACAAAGTGGGAGCCTAGTGTTTTTGTGACTATTGTTCTACATAATTACATAAATACATATGTCATTTTCAAAAGTCTTTTGGATTTTCAATATCAAAGGTATGTCTACATAGTACGTAGATATTTTTACACAATTTTTCTTTGTTCTTTGTTTACCAAGTGTGTAACTTGCCAGTCACAAACCTATTTCAAAATACAGAAAAACTTTTAATGCAGTCAAATTCAGACTGTTGTAACTGCATGCAAGAGATTTTTCAAATGAGTTGTTTTACTTTTTTGAATAAAGCCTTCGTCTTCAAGCTTTTTTTAGGTTATATTCACACTGCAGACCTCAGTGTTCGATTCCAATTTTATTGTGAAACCAGATGTTTTTTTTGTTTTGTTTTTTTTTTTTGGCGTGGTATTCATATTTCCAAATATATGTGACTTGTATATGATTTCCTAAAGTAAACAGCAGACAACCTAAAAGTGTCCTGCATGCACAGTAGAGGATGCAGAAACATCACACACAGTGAGTGTTCTCAGTGTTTGCGGAAGTAAACATGAATGGTAATGATGGAGCATATTTTACGATTTTAAAGTTGTTGTCCAACCAGAGCCAGCACATCAACAACCTGATCCTCATTATCGTCTGCCATGGTTGTTGTTTTTCTCTCCACTTGCCTGTATTAGGATGCACAGTAGTGACGTTTATCGAGAATCAATTACGTACAGGTAGGATGAATGCGACCTGGCCGCAGGTCACATTTGAAAAGATTGAATACATATCAGATTTAGGACCACATATGCAAAAATCCGACCTGTGTTATTCAGACTGTCATGGAAATGCCAGATACAGGTTGCATAATGGCAAAAAACTCTTATTTGGGTCACTTCAGGCTGCAGTGTGAACATAACTTTAGTGGTTGTCATCATGCCTGATGTTTTAGCCAAATCAGTGCATTCTTTTGGTGAGTAAAGACAGTTCAGACATTTTACTAAGCTTACATGTTAATGTTGGTTTAAAAAGTCAAAGTATTCTCTCCATGATAATGCGTCAAGTCAGCCCATACCTAAATGGTTGAATGCTGAAAAGTAGCACAGGATTCATTACAAATAAAACAGTCGTCCACTACAGAGGTAGTCTTGCAATGGTTTTTTCTCTCCCAAACACTAAGATAAATTAGATAAAAAAAAAAAAAAAACACACATTTAGTTAGCCATTTTAATATTTTCATACATTTGTGGATACACTAATATTCTCAAACTGTGAATTTTACTGATTGTAAAGTGTGGAAACAGGAAAGGATAGTAGAAAGTTAATTGAGCTGACTCATTTTACAGTTTAAGTTAGTGTAGTAGTTTTTCCCATAGATGTTGCGCTTCATGATATACCTTTTCTTTTTTGGCAATGTATTGATCACATGAAGTTTGTAGTTGATTCATGAGGAGATGAGACTATCTTTGTTTTAGATTGCCCACTGGTTTCACATGATGCTTCCTTGATTATAGTCTGTTGTGTCAGAAAGGACTTTTTGTTTGGTTTTCAGAAGCTGTTATTCGAAAGGCAGAGAAATGTGAGAGCCACTGAGTGCTTACTGAATGAACAGAATTCAACCTGCAACAAAGTTGCCATTGTCCCCCCCTATAAAGACAGTAGACTCAGGATAACTCTCTGGATTTACATAAGACACAAACCCGGGCAAAATAACGATCCTTGCTCCCTCCTGTGCAAAATGATGACATTAAAAAGTCAAAGAAACAACCTTTGGAGTTATTTTTAAGTCACATTGCTGCTTCTCTATACATATTTTTGCCTACAAACTGCTCTCTGTTTGACAAAACAGCTGCAGTTTGAATAGAAATAAAACAAATTTTGATAAAGATCAACGGGTTCCCTTGTAAAAGTGTACCTATTGGATAACATGTAAGCATATTGGGGGGACGTTAAGTTGTTAACCTATGATTTTATTAAACAAGGAATATGATGAAGCATTTTTAGAAATATTCATCTTTAATATTGTGAAATGACATCACTGCAAATATTTTTCTTCTACAACTTTTGATTTTAACCTTGCTTTGGCAAAATCAATTTGTATGATAACCTCCTTGAACAATAGCAAAATTCAAATGTAAATTGGAATTTTAATTTCTCACCATCTTTCCCTTCCAGAACCCTGCAACAATAACACGCATTCTCCTCAGCCACTTCAACTGGGATAAAGAAAAGCTTATGGAAAGGTAGGAATGTCTGGATTATGTTGACCATTTGATGATGTGATTTTAATTGGTGCAATTAGTACTACTATTAATTGGTACTTAGCAAAAAAGTAATAATAATAATAACAGAGGCATTTCCTCAGCCTGGTAAGGCCAAACCCTTGCTCTATGCTATTTGCTTTGTACATAGGTTCTGGGCCCTCAGTTGCTGAAAAACAATTGCTTGCGAAAGATGTGGATTTTTTTTTTTTAATTTTAAACTCTACCCAATCGCTGACGTTTGATCGTCATGTATCTAATGCGTCAGTTTGACAGTATGACGCTTACCGGAAATTTGTGTGTGCTATAAACAGCCGTCCCTCACTGTGAAGAGAGATGTGACAAGTCGAAGAAGACGGCTGTTAATGTTAATTCAGTATTTGTCAGCCTAAAACGGCGCAGAAAATCAATATTATTGCTCACAAATCCTCCTTCTGTTTGCTGATTAGCCTGGTAGGAATTTAACCAGAGAAATCAAGCTCAGCGGAAGAAATCCCAGACCGAACAGTGAAGGGACATGAGAATCGAGCAGAATTGCGTAGGATTGCAGTAGCCAGGCCAGCTCTTCTTGGACCTTGAATGTTTACATGCTTCTTAACTCTGCCTTTTGTTTGCGTAAATATTGCAGATACTTTGATGGAAACCTCGACAAGCTTTTCTCCGAGTGTCATGTCATCAACCCCAGCAAGAAGCCTCGGATCCGTCCTCCAATCAACACTAGATCATCGGCACAAGACATGCCTTGTCAGATCTGCTACCTAAACTTCCCCAACTCGGTGAGTTACATGGTTAGATCAGCGTTATGCTGGATGAGCTGGATCTTCAGCTGTAGATGGGAATTATGTTAAATATCGTATTTAAAAATGTATTCCCTAACCTTACAGTTTTTTAGAGAATTAAGGCAAATTTTTCTTTCATAACGTAACAACATCTCAATATTACAGGGAGAAGTAGCATAGCCAAGAAGAAAAAATATATTTAAATCCCATCCAGAAATTGATTTTCAGAAAAGCTTGAAAGCAACTCTTGAAATTACAAAACATAAAGATGGAATTGGATGCCAAAAAAACTTAAAACATAAAGTTAAAGGTTATCAATCAACCATTTTATTTTATTATTACTGTTTTTTTGGGGGTTCTTAGGTTGCTAATTGTTCCAGATTTGAAAGCATCTGTAGATTCTAAAAGGTACTTTCTTACTAACATGAGGTTTTCAAGTTTTAAGCTGTTTAGCAGACCATGATAGTAGATGTCATTGCATTGTTTTACATTTCAGTTGTCCAAAGAAAATAATATATGATGGTGTTGGAGAGTATCAAAGGACCGCAGGGATTTATTTTGTACCATCAAACACGTTGTCTTTTCTCTGTAGCGCCCTGGATAGCATACTTTTAGTATTAAGCACATAGAACCAAATTAAACCAACCATCTATGTCATTGACATGCCTGGTTGTCTGCTGCGTAAACTAAAGGACTGTCAGTTTCAACCTTAAGCTAATACAGTTTTTAAAAATTATAATTTTGGAACTACAAGCAGCCCATCTGTAAAGCAGTCAATTGGCTGTCTCTTCCCAAGCAGCTTGCTTCACAAATTAACCTGCTAAATCAGCTTGACAAACTTCTACTGCTACTCCATGTGTAGCAGTGGAGTAGCACAAACCTCAAATGGCAAGCTTATTTGAGGTTTCTCCTATAAAGAGGAGGGCTGAAAATCACAGTAAAGCAATCCTAATCAGTTTCATCAGGGGGGATGGCAGTAAAGCAAGGGTTTATTTAACTGTAACACCCTCCAAGAACATTTTCTTGTTGAGATTTTGTTTAGATTTTTTAAATTGATGCTAATCATACCTGCATTAAATGTGTCAGCGTGGCATCGTGCTCTCGTTTTAAGTGAGAAAAAAAAACACATCAGTGATGTTAAAGATTCAAGGAAGATTCCTGAAACTTTCTTTGGCAACAGGTCAAAAATGTGCTTAAAGACTTTAAAAAGAGCTGGCCTTCTGAAATAAACTGCAATAAGCACTGACTGACTCAAACAGTAGCAGATAGTGAATCTACGTGTTCTCTTCTCCCATACACTGACTTGTTGCAGCTCTATGTATGGAATAAAACTGTTTTACTACAGGTTTTATATATCTTTATTTCTTCAGTTATTAGCCATTTTCTTACAGTGGATTGCATTTAAATCTTCTTTATTGTGTTTTGTAATTTTTAATGGTTTATTAAAAACACCAATTGTCCATATTGGTGTTAGCTGAACTTTGTACTATTTCTTAAAAAGAGTAAATTACTCAGCACTGATAATAATCCTTACTTTGTACTTTCATGGTAAAAATGAATTTAGATTGGGTTTTACTAAGGGAAAAAAAACTATTTTGGAAATAAAATTTGCACTGAGCACTGAAGTATTAGTCATAAATACACATTATTCTCAAGTCATTTTATTGTCTGTTATTTGAAAAATTTATATTGATGACAAGGGTTGTATGTTTAAACTGTTGGATGATGTTTGTTTCAGTATTTTACCGGTCTGGAGTGTGGACACAAGTTCTGCATGCAGTGCTGGGGAGATTATTTGACTACCAAAATCATAGAGGAAGGAATGGGACAGGTACATTTCAAGATTCATTTGTGGAGATGCACTAATCAGGCTTTTCTTGGTAGTAACAATTTTATCATTAGTTTTTTACTAAATAATTTCTCCATTTTAATTATACCTGACAAAATGATTCCGATTTTAAGCAATTTTGCTTTTTGTTTCTAAGAACTAGAAAGCATAAAAGAGAAAAGAAAATGTAGCACAGCTTCTATGATGAAGGCAATAGTTCTGAACCAAACAGAAAATAAAGGACTAAGATTTTCCCTATTTAATGAAGCCAAGTATATATACCTAACCCGCTTCTGTTGTTCTTTTGGGGTTTTTTTCTCTTAAGATGTCTATTGAAGTCTGTCATTTGTTTATGGAGCAAAAGTTGAGGAACTTCTAAGATTGATTTTTATTTTTTATTTTTTTGTGTTTGATCCACCGATCACCAGTTAAAGCCAATCAATAGGAAATTGTCCAATTCTTATGTCTGTCTGATTTATAGGTGTATTTTATATATATATAAATATAAATAAAAGCTTATAATTTCTTTAATACTTTTGGAATATAAGTAGGCTTCTTTGTCTTAGATTGGTCATGCACATCTAATATTGTGTCAGGAAGACAAATTAAATAACATAAAAGAGTCATTATAAAGACTGTTGTTAGCTGAACTAAGAGCTAGCTAAAAACAATCAAATTAGCACTGTGGTTACATTTGGTGTCACAATGGCCTTTATTTTTTTCAATAACTAACTAATGATTTTATTTCTATGCTTTCTTCTCAGACAATTTCTTGTCCTGCTCATAGTTGTGACATTTTGGTTGATGACAACACAGTCATGTGAGTATGTTTGTGCATGTATTTGTTTTATTTCTTGGTCTGTAATGATCATCATATTTGGCAGAAGATGATGCTGATAAAGTCTTTAACTAAAAACAGTTTTGTGATGCTCAATGTAAAGTTGCTCCGATTCATCCCAATTTTAAAATCAGCAAGGTGGTTTTTACTGTTAAAACTTTATATTTTGTTCATAATTATTATACATATCAAATATTATATTCTTCAATGTATTTTAATCCAACTTGTCTTTTAGTGAGGACAATTGAAGTGTGATATCATCTCTGTTTTGCCTCCTGTGAACTCTAAAATGTTTTTTTTTTCCCCCTCATTTTGAGTCTTTCAGTGAGTCATGACTTGTCTTTGGTGGATCTCCAGGTCTTTTAATGCTGCCAAGCTTCCAGATCTTTTTTTGTGTCACTTTAAATTTAAAATTATTAAGCAGCTGTGCAACCACTTCTGCAAGAGGGGAAAACAATCATTATATTTACTGTATAACTGATGCTTTATGGTCTTATAAAGCAACTAGAAAAATGTTTGCTTGCAAATGTATATTTATACATTTAACTTATTTTTTTCTTTTCTAATGAAGGCTGATAATTGATTTTCAATGTTTCCACAGGCGCCTCATAACAGATTCAAAAGTAAAGTTGAAGTACCAGCATTTAATCACGAATAGTTTTGTAGAGGTAAGCTTTGTTGCTTGACAGGAAAATGAAAAACGTTTATGCTGAGCTTTGCAGTTCGACTTTCAGGTTCAATCTGAATCTGAGAAGAAGAAACCTGAAACAACTAGTTCTTTAATTATAACACATTTATAGAGCTGCACGAATGTCAGTTTTAGCACACAGTAAAAACAGTTCTGCTGCACACTGCCTAAGGAGAATGTAGGTCAACAAGTAACGAGCCCACACACATATTAAAGGGTTTGGTTGGCTTAAAAGTAAATGTAGAATTATTTAACCCTACAGTCCTTCATTTATGAGCACAAACAAATGTGTCAAGACCTAAACTTGACTGTGGAAAATGTTACCTTTTGCAATCACGTGATACTTCTGTGTTTGTAAATTCTTCAGCATTTACATTCTGTATACATGTTTTGTTTTTCTCTTCGATAAACTTGCAAATTTTCATTGTGCTAGATAACTGTGTTTATGCAGCGCTCTACATATAAGCATAGATCTATCCTCTGTAGAGTGCTTTGAGAAAAGTTAGAATGTAATTGACAACCTGTGGGTCTACAACTGAAAAAATAAAAAACATGTTTCTTATTACTCAAGTGCAATCGACTGTTAAAGTGGTGCCCTGCACCAGACTGCCATCACGTTGTCAAAGTCCAGTATCCAGATGCCAAGCCGGTGAGATGCAAGTGTGGCCGTCAGTTCTGGTAAGATCAGTAAACTGTCACAGAAAGCAGGTTTTCTACATGTTACTGGAGCTTGGGTTGATTTGTGTGATGTTATTGCAGTTTCAACTGTGGAGAGAACTGGCATGATCCTGTGAAGTGTAAGGTAAGCTGAATGGAAACACGAAAATATGTGGGATTCTGGCGGTTATGGGAAGCAATATTATTCCCTTTTCAATTTTTTTTTTTTTTTTTTTAGTGGCTGAGAAAATGGATTAAGAAATGCGATGACGACAGTGAGACTTCCAACTGGATTGCAGCAAATACCAAGGTATGAAGTTCATCAGACTCCCTGATATGAATAACTTTAGATTTTTCTGTTCTTCAGTTTAACAACAGAACACAATGTTCACCTTAACTCTACAGGAGTGTCCAAAATGTCACGTGACCATTGAGAAGGACGGCGGCTGCAACCACATGGTCTGTCGCAACCAGAACTGCAAAGCAGAGTTCTGTTGGGTCTGCCTGGGTCCATGGGAACCTCATGGCTCTGCCTGGTGAGAACTAAAGGCTTGTTTTTTTTCATGTTACTTTATATACAAAAAAATGTTGCTTTCAAGTAAATATACTAAATGCAACTCCCAGTAAGACAGTAGAAAATGAATGCATTTAAATGTTTCGAGATGTAAAACCACAGCTGGTTCATATTTGATCATCAGTTTTTGTAACGGCGTATCATTCATTAGATACATTCGGCAGTGTCAGTACAAAGAGACCAGAATCAAAAATATTCTGACGTCTCTCACACACTGACCTTAGAGTTCAAACCGTGGTAATAAAAATGTCCAGAGGTCTGTCTGAAATACTCTAAACACCACTGACCTGTTTGACCTTACAGGTACAACTGCAACCGCTATAATGAAGACGATGCCAAGGCAGCCAGAGATGCTCAAGAGGTAATAAAATCTACATTTGCCCTCAAAAATTGTGAAACATATGTTAACTTAGAAAGGCTTATTACACAAATGCATCAATTTAATTCATGTTTTAGTGCAAAATTATTCTTTGTTTTACTCCTGCATTGTTTCCTTTTCAGAGAATTTTATGGTAAACAAGTACTATTAGGATTTTATAGTTATGAAACACCTGCAGAGATTCCCAGGCTGACATTCATGCTGCTGGTACAACACACACAGTTTTTGTCTTTTACAGTTTCCAGGGTTTCTTTGCAGTATGGGAAATTATGACATTTAAGTTTTTCTCAGTTCAGGATAAGTATGGAAAAACATTAGCATTTTCCAGATTTTGTTCTCCTACAGTCTAAAAATTGTCAATCTACCTTCTTTGCCTCCTTCTTTCGCTCCCCCACTTTTTTCCTTCCACGTTTTTCTTTCATTTGTTTTTTCTTTGTTTCTGTTTTGCTTGTTTATCTCTGATTTTTGTAGCTTCCATTTTTACTGCAATAATGTTTTGTATTTATGTCAGAAATTGAGCAAAAAAAAAAAAACAGAGAGTTCAGGAAATTTGAAATGTGAACACTGTACAGTTGGGTAAACCCAGACTTTTAAGTATCCAGTATTTGGGTGTGTTTGTGAGTTTAAGCCAGTTCGCCTTACTGTGTGTGCAGCGCTCCAGGGCAGCCTTGCAGAGGTACCTGTTCTACTGCAACCGCTACATGAACCACATGCAGAGTCTGCGCTTTGAGCACAAGCTCTATGCTCAGGTTAAGCAGAAGATGGAGGAGATGCAGCAGCACAACATGTCTTGGATTGAAGTGCAGTTCCTGAAGAAGGCTGTAGATGTGCTCTGCCAGTGCCGCTCCACACTCATGTTCACTTACGTCTTTGCCTTCTACCTCAAGAAGAACAACCAGTCCATTATTTTTGAGGTAAGATGGTTGAAAGTGTTGGTTAATGCTAAAGCTGCCAACCACCAAAGTGTAAAGTCACACAAATCCAAAGCACACAAGAGCCATATTTATCTATATTTGTATGAACTAGATATGCATTTTTAAAAGTATTACTGTGGATGTCATCCGTTACTTCTGTTCCCCAGAACAACCAGGCAGATCTGGAAAATGCCACTGAGGTGCTCTCCGGATACTTAGAGCGGGATATTTCCCAGGATTCCTTGCAGGACATCAAGCAGAAAGTACAAGATAAGTACAGGTAAGTGAAGTAGTGTTCCAGTAAGAACTTTGGCTTAAAATTACACGTTTGATCCTTTATTGTATGGAGTAAATAGTATTAGGTAGCATGTGTATTAAGTGATTTGTAAAAGAACTAGCTGCCCAAGATAGTGGACATTCTCAAATTCCCACAGTCAAAATTCTATATACTTTCAACATATTTCTGGCATCATTCTGGATTTTATTTTACCATTTTTCTTAGCAGAATTTGTATTTAAATCAGTTGATTCACTGATGCTACTCAGAATCCATAATACAAGCCTTCTGGCAATTTTGTTGTATGTTTGAGATCACTGTCATGCTCCAACAACTGGTCTGTCCAAGTACCAACCATCTGATACAATCTATCCATTCAGTTGGAAGGGAAGTATTTGGAAAGTTCATGACTATTCCAGGAACCAGCAGGGATCATAAACTGGATGCTGCTAAAACGCCAGTGTAACTGTTTGAGGAGAAGAGAGTAACATAAGTATGGACTAAGAGGGTTCTGGCCAAGACACCAGGGAAAAATCAACACCTTCAATCTTGACTGATGTTTTCCACTTCCTGCATGGAAAAGTATTCCTGCTAGAGAAACGTTTTATCGTCAGACGAGACAAGGACAGAGCTATGTTGCCACAATAATAGAAAGTATGTTTGGGGTAATCAAGGTGAGACCACCTCCAAATTCTTCAACCTCAATTGAAATCGTTAGCTATATAGTTGGCACTTGAGTAACAATCCCAAGCACACATCGAAAGGCTGAGTATTGATCTCCTGTAATGACTCTGACCAAAAGCTAACAAAATCTTATGGATTATGCTTAAAAACTTGGTCCATGTACAGGGAAAAAACAAATTTGAAGCCAGATTTATCCCGTTGATGGCTGTGTTTGCTCTGCAACTTGCCATGTTATATTTAGCCAAGTGAGATTGCATGTATATATTTGAACATGTATTCCTCTTTTATGCTCAGTAGTTTTTAAAATGTTTGTTGGAAGTTATTTATTGAAACATCGTCATATTGGAGGGAAAACAACGGTCCAAATGGACAATTAAAAGCCTAAAATTATTGTGACATGTGTACCCATGAGTGGATGTACATCTCTGACCAGAACTCTCACTAGTAAATGTGCTATGCTGGACTTGACCAAATTCTCCTGTGTCTGTAGATACTGTGAGAGCAGGCGAAGAGTGCTGCTACAGCACGTACATGAAGGCTATGAGAAGGACCTGTGGGAGTACATCGAGGATTGAGGACACGTCCCAATGCAACGGACTATTGAGTATCTTGACAAACTAGAGCGCTGATGCAATTAAACAGGGCAGCACGGGCCTTCTGCCGCCTCTCCTCTGGCAACCAACCACTTTTGCATCATTTTTTTTCTTTTTCCTGGATTTCTTTAACAAAAAAAAAAAATCTTAAAATAAATTATATTTAAAGAAAGTGTAGAGTAATACAGAGAGTGTACTACAGTATTGTTAGCGACAGAGTGGAATCTACAGGAAGCAGAAAAATCCATCATAAACAAATACATTCTTTTGGCCTGTATTGTAACCCTCCTCTAAACTCTTTTCTTCTGTTTTTTTTTTTGTTTTGTTTTTTTTTGTGAATCTTTTCTGTTTTGATTTTTGACTTTTGTTTTTAGGTTGTTTTTTTTTTTTTTTCCATAAGTGTGTGAAAAAAAAATGTTTTCAACACAGCTTTAATTGTCCTGGCCATGTCTGCAATATTTGGTGAAATCCTTGTTTGGATGGCTGAATATTGATGGGCTGATTGCAAAGGGGGCAAAGACATTTCAGGGGGGGTGAAAAAAGAAGAAGAAAAAAAAAAAACACAAAAAGAACAAAAAACAGCAAGTCTGTATTTTTTCAAATTGTAAATAGTCCATATGCATGGAAGTTAAAGAGCAAGAGTGGCACGTGTTTGCATAATTTTGAAATATTTATTCTTTACCGATCTTGAAAAAGATGTACTTTTGCCATTTAGGTTGAGTCCGTTTACGCCTCCCATTAACAGTGGGAGTTTGGAAGCATTGGCAATAAGGCATTCATCCTGTCGTCATCAGTCTGCTCAGATCACTGGACAAAAGTTCCTCATCAGGTTAGTCTGTAAGGAAACTCCCCCTTTTAGGTGATCAGATAAAAGACAGAAAGTACAGTCAAGGTAAAAGGAAAAAAAAAAGTGGAAAAGATTTTACAGGTAAGAGGTAGGAACGTACCAGCCCCATGCCCCTCTGCGCTTATCTTTGCTGCGCTATCATAATTCTTTTTAGAGACATTACTAATTATTTGCAAGAGCCAAACTGAGTGACATTCACTCTTTTTTTTTTTTTTTTTTTTTTCTTTGTTCCTGACGTGGCTTGAGTTAGTCCTGTTAAGTCAGCTTGCACCTTGGGGACTGAGAGGGGTTGGTAGAATGTACTGACAGTTTTTTTTTTAGTTCTAACTGGCTTGATCACTCTCAAAGGCTGCCAGGCATTTACGTCACCCTTGTAAGTAACTTCTCAACAGGCTGATAGTTGCCCGATCGCTTTGAAGAGATCTTTTGCCTTGCAGTAAGATGGAACCTTGCTTTAAACCGAGCTACACAGACGGACTTCAGTGTTCTGTCAAGAGATGCAAATTTAAGGGCAAATCTCTAAAGGTTGCAGGGGTGTTTTGTAAAGCTGGTATACATTTGCATACGTCAGTGTTTTTCTTTTGCTTTGTTTTGTTTGTTGTTTTTCTGTTTTTGTACTGGGTTGAGGTTTCAGCAGTGAAATGTCAGTGCCCCTCCAGGTTTTGAATCGTTCTGTGTGGCAGCTGCCCTGATTGTCAAGCTCTTTGTTTGTAGATGCTCGTTCATGTCTGCAATGTGGCAGTCTTCACAAGATTGGCTGGAGGGGACATGATCGTTCCAGGCACTGATGCAAGTTGGAAAGATGACACCAAAGTGTCAGCCATCGTTAAAATACATCCTTCGCCTTAGTTTCAGATCTTTGGGCAATTGTCTCCCAAAATGCTTCTTATGTGTTTCAAGTTATTATTTTATCCTAGCAAATTATAAACTGTACTGTTTATTTGAATAAATGTCATGAGAAATCTGATTTACGGGAGTGATGTGTGAGTCATTAGAGTAGACCTGGTGTCAAGCAGTGTAATTAGCCAGATATCAGGAGAAATGCACAGATGAGGATTTTGAATGACTGATACTGATTTCTTGCTTTCTTTGAGGTCTGTAGACTTTTTAATTTTTTTTTCCACAAGGACTTCAACAGAAAAAGAACAAAAATGTACTGCTGGTTCTGTGATGGAGATAGTTTTGAATCCAACTGAAAATGAAATATAAGATTAACCATATTTATGCATCAAAACTGTTCTAATTTTTGTTTAACTAGAAATGTATAATACATTTTGTTGTTTGATGCTTTTAGAGGCAGAAAATGGTTGGACTTCTTAGGTTTGATTCATTTAATGAATGGAAAAATGAACTTGTTGATGAGGGATCTGAAGAGAATTGTTCAGTTGATTGGTGCACTTCTAACCCATCGCACTTTTCTCTACACTACAGACCTTTGCAGCGCTTTGTCTTCCAAATAGGTGTGGAATCAATTTGGAAACTTTAATCTTGAGTTTTGGTCTAAATGATAAAAGTTGACTCTTTTTGTCACCAAGTTTACATTCAGATTGTTTCTTTTGTTGTTATTGAGCATCCAGAAATTGCTTTTGTCAAAGATGACACAAGATGAATGGATACAAATTGCTTTTCTCAAAGTTGTCTTGCATTAACTCCAGCTCCAGCTGTAATTGTTATCCTAACCCGCTCTCCAGGGCTCACTCTTTTCTCACTGTCTGCTAGAAGTTTTTGACCATTTCAGACTTTAAGTTTTGGAGTAACAGAAGCAGCTACTTGCATTAAACCGAGACATCCAAAAACTTTTAATACTTTTCTACATACCTTTCCTTTATGCTATTAAAGGTGTTTTATTTCCTAATAGTGTAAAATGTGAGGGGAAATTAGATGTTTGTTTTTGGAGAAAAAATATTAAAGTGCAAAATGTTGCAAACAGTCGTCTTGCATGGGTGGTTGATTGTGGACATTTTGTTTGGCATCCACTAGCCTATGGCTGCATATCAATAAATTAGAATTTTATTAATAGGTTTACTAATTTCAGTAATTCAACTTAAGTGTGAAACTCAGATTCATTGCACAAATGAGATATTTTTGTTTATTTAGGAAATTGTTAAGGCTAGCAGAATCCCCAAAGTTAGATTTTTGTAATGGGAATATTATACAAGACTGACTTCAAAAATAAATGTATTTTTAATACAAAAATATTATTGCCTGGCAATGACCTAAACAGGGAGGACTGCTGACTCGACAGTTGTCCAGCAGTCGGTTAATGACACCCTTCAGAGGGTCACAAAACATCCCAGCTCAATAAGCAAGCTGTTTGGAGAAAAGATCTAATTATATTAATGGAAAGCTTAGGGGAAGAAAAGTGATATAAAAAGTCACACAAGCAACTAGGATACCAGTAGCCTCAGGATAATAAAGCAAAGCAAATGCTGTCTTGAAAAGATTCAGAACGTATGGACTGCTGCTGGATTTAAAGTTTCAAGACCCGCTACACACTGATGCTTCCATAACAGCTGAAAGCTTCTGTTAAAACAGCAGAAGGTTTAACAGACTGATCTCTTTGTCACACTGCATTGATTCAGTAATTCATACAAAAGGAGCCAAGACCAGGCAGGTACTGAGTGGATGTACTGTGCAGTCCAATAATGTATGAATCTGTGTTTCACTTTCTGAATTAAAGAAAAAATTATTTTAATATTCTAATTCAAGGTGCTCGTGTACAGGGTTAGCACATGGTGGATCTGACTGCAGGTTATCCAGGCAAACTGGTAGAAGAAAACATGCAACAGTATGAACTTCCACAGGATGGTGACAAACACCTTTTTTTCCAGCAACAAAGTTCTGCTTTTCTACAAGTTCACCCTCCTATTGCCAGACATACAAGATTCAGAGTGAGTCGGGCATTAGGAGAATGCAGGTGCATTTGGCCAAATGGAATAGATTCCCCATTACTAGATTTTTTTCCATGTTCTGAACAGATGATCTGTTAACTAGATAAATATTCGGCAGTATGTGAAATTGAATAGAAAATGCAACATGCTTTCAGTATAAAACCTTTATTTTTAAAGACCTTAAGAAGGTTCAACCTGTTCACTCTCTAAGAATCTTAAGACAAAAAATAAAAAATTTAAAAAGTATCCGAGATTCAGTCATCGACGAATGTCAGAATATTGAGTTCGATATACTTCCATTCAAAAATCTCAGTAAGGTTCCCGGTTATTTAGGAAAACAAAAAAAAAAAGGCAGCTTCATATAAAGTACCTTAATGCCTGTTGAGCTTCATTTGCTCCAAAAAAAGCGACTCTGAAAACAAATTACTGCAAAGTAAGTCTTGTAAACATACACACACATGTGGCACTGTTTTCATTTACATTTTTTTAAAAGGAACATTATCTTTTTAAAAAAAAAAAAAAAAAAAAAAAAGGAACAGTTACCAAAATATACATCATGGTGGAATATACTTCAATTTGTAATTTCTGAGTAAACTCCTTAACGCCGCTGTGTCAATGACGAAATGTAATTTACATTGTCATCCGTAAAGAAAAGCAACAAAGAAAAAGCATTCTTAGGGGAAGTTTTCTCGACTTCACCTAAAAACATCCAGTCCAGCATCATTTTTACCCACAACCCTTCAGAAAAAGAAAACTTGGGGAACGTTTAGTCTTCTATTTTAAGCCAGCCCTTCTTGTAATCTATGAGCAGTTCCAGGTAGTACTTCCATTCCGGCTCACTGTCGTACCTCACCTCGAATACCGTCTTCAGAGGGTTGGTGTGAGCCTCGTGGATACGCAGCACTTCTCCTCGGTACCACACCTCTGATTTGTCATCTTCCTCATACAAGTGCCTGATCCTCTTTCCCACCAAGTCCGGGTAGTAGAACTTCATTGCCCTCCGGGCCGTCTGGACAGCCGAGCGCAGAACCCACCGCCGCCTGTGCTGGGCGCTGTGGCAGGCCGACAAGTAGGGACAGTATTTGATCTTAAGCAGAGACCTTTGTTTAGTTTTAGAGGGGCTGCTGAGGGACCTTCCAGGATGACAGAAGCTTCCTTTTCCCTTCCACCTGCGCAGTGCGTTAGGCATCCTGTGTTGGCTTCTCTCTTCACTTACACCCTCTCCAACTTCAGTCTGCGATGACGAAGGCTCAGCAAATGCCCCGGACTGCGACACGGCTTCGTAGCAAGTCCTTTTTCTGTTTATCCCCGCGGTGAGCATCTTCCTCAGTTTGAGAATCATACCAGAGCAGTTCTTGGATTGGACAGAGTGTCCCGAAGGCCGATTGTCGGTCAACAGACTGAAGGAGCTCTCACTTTCAGCTTCGCTATGAGATGGAGACAGCTCATCCAGCGTTAGTGGACATGTCCAGGAATTATCAGCTGATTGTGTAGCATCTGTAAGATCTTCCTCTGCAGCCATGTGATTAGAGTCTTCATTCTCCGTCTGATGTGATCCAGGAGTTTTAGTTATGAGTGATTTCAGATCCTCTTCGACTGCTACCTGCCCTGCACCGCCTGCCCCTTCCTCATCAGAAACCAGAAACGTATGCCTCGAGTCGCTCTTTACTCTGCATTTGGTTTTGCTCTGGCTAGGAGACGACTCGTTCTCCTCTTCCTTCACACATATCTGCTGGTGCGACTCTGATGGAGAGGCCAGGGAGGCAAGAGCGTCACAAGGAACTGCATTGGTGGTGTTTAACACTTCATGGCCCCCATCTTGCTCTTTATAATAAGGATCCATATTTAGTCCTGCAACACAAAGATCATTACATTTAGAAGCTGGTTTGAGCAACTGATGGCACCTACAGGAATACACAGTGCAGATGTGTCTCAGTAGATCACAATATCATCAAATGGTTCATTTATTTCAGTGCAATACAACAACTTATCTATTAATATTTAGTTTTAGTTCATTTTGATGATTATGACTCACAGCTAATGCAAACCCATAATATGATTTCTCTGAAAATCAGATTACTACACAAGACCATGAAAAAAAGAGAAAAAATATTGTTTTAAAACAGAAACATTGCAATGTGGCCAACACAACTATTGAGAACACTGCTGACTTAACAGACATCCAGCTGACAGTCATCAACTCTCCACAAAGGTTTGGTACTATAGAGACTCATCACATACATTACAATAAGGCTTTTATTTATGTTTTCATTGTCAACCATAAGTCAAGTTAGCAGTCCTCTCTAAGATTGTGCAGGCCTCAACATTTTGACCTTAAAATGATTTCATTGTTCCCTACATAATATTCTATTTTTCAAAGGGGAAAAAAAAGTTTTTTTTATTAGCTATAAGCCATAATAAACAAAAGCAGAGTTTTGAAATACATCACTGTGTGCAAAGAATGCACACATTTTATTTTTTTAAATGTAATTACTGTAACAAATCAACATTTTGATGATATTATAATATGTTTGGAAAAAATCAGGTTGCTTACTAAAAAGGGAAAGAGAGTTAAAGCAGGTTATAGCACTTATTTAGCGCTCAGAATAACCACCGGACAGCGATTTGGAAAAGGGAACTTTTAGAAGGGATTCAAAGGTAAATAAATAAATACGAGTACGTTTTTTTCCAGGTTTCCCAAGTGAGATTTCCTTGAAAGGCAGATAGTTTAATGTTACAAAGAAATCTCGTCAGTACACAGAAACAATAGGAAAGTGATGTCAGCTGATAAACGGGAGTCGGAGAAATGTGTACCTGTGATCCTCCACCACAAAACATTCTAACAGGACAGACAGACAAGGGAGAAAAAAAGGCCGTCAGAGTGAATGTGAAGGCTGGGAACAAACTCAGCTGATGTAGGGGATGCAATCAGTCAGGGAGTAAAACAACAGTGAGGGCAAGAGCAGGACAGGAGCAGAGATCATTTACTGAACTTAAGTGCCTCCAAGCCATGTGAACTGAAAAGTGTCAACAGTGGACAGAAGTTCAGGAAAAATCAACACGTCTTGTAACCTTGAATTCCCTTTAAAAACCTACTTGATAAGTACTACATGTGTTGCTAAAATTTAACTACTAAGGTAAGTGAGGCAGTACAATCTTTAGAATCGAAGGTGTGAATTTTACTTAAGGTCATCTCACCTTCCCAAAACCTACTGCCTCATGGTGCTATGCAGAAGACAAACACAAAGTAGTGCATGGTTGTGAAGCATGATGAGAAATTACACATGGTTTTCAAATTTGTTTTCCGAATAATCTGAAAAATGTGGCGTCAATTTGGATTTAACCCCCTCTGATTTTGCTAAATAACATCCAGGTCTCAGAGGTTTCTTAAAGAAACCACCAGACATTGAACATGTCACAGAATACTGTTCAATCCATCATCTGACAATAGAAACAACATGGCACAACTCCAAACCGACTAAAACACAACTGTCAACCTAAATCGGACAAGGAGAGCATTAATGAGAGAAGCAGCCAAGAGAGCCATTGTAACTCCACACTTGGAAGAGTCCAGGTGTGGAATATCTGTAAACTCATCTACCTTAACTTAGAACAGTATGTTTGGTATTTATGGATTACAGGCTAGAAGAAAAATCATTCTTAAAGCCATAAGAAGTTCCATTTGTATTTAGTCTCAAGCTGCAGGGGGCACAGCAAACATGAGAAAGAAGGCGCTCTGTTCAGATGAGATCATAAATTGAACTTTTTTGACTATATGCAAAATGCTGTGTGGTAGAAAACTAACAGCACATGATCCCGAACAAACCATCTCTGCTGTGAAACAAGGGCTGCGGCTGCTTCCTGTTGTGCTTATGCTTTTCTTGCTGGTCATAGTTGATGGTGAGGTGTACTGAGCTAAATACGGAACAATTCTTGAAAGAGACTTGTGAAAGGCTGCAGTGCAGAAGTCCACATCACAGCAGGACTACGACCTAGTACACCCAGAGCTACAGCAAAGGAAAATTCTAGTTAGTCCATGAGTAGACAAAATCTCAAGCTTCTGTTGCAATATCTTCTAAAATCACTGTTACCAGAAACTTGTCGTTGAATCTGACTGAACCTGGGCTTTTTTTGCAAAAAAGAATGAGCAAAAAGTTTATCAACTAGATGTTTAAACTTAGTGAGATATACCCAGAATGACTTCTCAGATTTTAATTTGTAAAAATATAAAAGAAAAACAAACAACATGAATGTTCTTCCTTTAACAACATAATTATGCACCACCTTGTGTTTATCACATAAAGATTCGGTAAAGGGCATTAAAGTTCGTGGCTGAACCATGAAGAGCAAGTGATTTGAAAAGGAGAGAAAAGCTACGTCATGCGCCAACCTCCCTCCCTTTTTTTTTTTTTTTTTTTTTTTTTTTGAGGTCAGCTAACAAATTCCCAAATGATTTCATTTTTCTATAATCAGCCAAGCTCGCCACCTTTCCCCTTCCAGGCCCTCTACCAGTAAAATCATGCAACTTCTTGTGATTTGCTGTTGAAAGTTAGCAGAAGGACCTTCTGCTATATAATCATGGAAAAGCAAAGAGTGGTTAATTTAAGGTCGAAATTAAAAACAGAAAGGTACATATATACCTGGACTCTCTTTTGGACATCAGGTGAGGGTGATTCTGTAAAAAAATAAATGAATTTTATATTGCATAATTGTTTTTAATTGTGCTTCATTCTTCACAAAAAAGGGGCCACCAGTGAAAATTTGATTAGATGAATTAAAAATAATGAATTAAAAAAAAAAAAGACAGACGATAGGGATGGCTACAAAACAGAACTGCAGCTCGCAAGTCATTTAAAGGGGATTTCCAAAAATCTCCAAGCTAATACTGAGTTTACTTTCTTTATTTGTAAAGACAAAGTTCTTCTAGTACATGCAAAAAGAATGTTGCCAAAGTCCTTTAAACCCTTTAAAAAAAAATTTGTGTAAAATGTATGTGAAGCATAATTCTTAGATTTCACTGGACCAAGTTACTAAATTTTCCATTTTATGTTATAATCTTCACAGACTGGTTTTCAGAAGTCCATTTGAGCTGAATTCAGTGTTTTGTTAAATATTAAAAGGTCCAAAGATCATTCTTGTTTTTTGCCCTTTATCCTACATTCAACTTTTTTACAGGATTATCTACATCATGTTATTTTATTTATCATGGAAAAAGACATTTCAATTTGTTTTAATAGTTTTACATTGACAGCAGCAGGTAGCTACAACTAAATAGGTGATGATAATCTCTGTAGCCATGCAATAATTTTATTCCCATAAAAAAATGGGTACAAGAACAGTACTTCATAAATGCCATGAAGAGATTATGTTGTTAGAGTCAGTGAAAAAAATAAATGATAAAACACAAATTCAAATGAAATTTGTGGAAAGTACAAATAATTTAAGTAAAAAAAGGGGTTGCTGCAAATATCCCCAAAAAACTTGTAATATGAAAACCTTATCCTATTCTATAATTTGTTTTTTAAAAACATTACATTATTTGCAGCATCCTGTTTTTGGAGTTCATGGTTCATTATAGTCGAAGTGCTCCACAAAAGTGTTCATTCCCCTTTAAGAAGTACTTCCACATTTTAGCAGTTCCCTGTACAGCGTGAGGAAAAACTGCAGAGTGGTCTTTTCATGGTTTTTTTGCTATTCCTCAGCAATCTCACAGTCTCCTATAGAGGCCAGGTTTGTTAACTTCATGAGTAATATTTGTCCTGTCAGTAGAATTACTAAGTTGACACGAGGAACTCTACATCTCCTCCAGAGTTACCATGGGCCACCTAGCTCCTTCTCTTGTTAATGCCATCTTACCAGATCTGCCTCCTTAGATGGATGACAGTGTCCTTTTAGGCTTGTATTTGAAAGATACTCATTTTCAGATTATTCATAGAACAACTATGTCAGATGTTTAACGTTGGTATCGTTTTATCTCCATCCCTGGCCTATCTGCTGTGTTCCTTTGTCTTCATGATGCTGTTTGTTCTTAATGTTCCCTATCAAAACTTTTGAGTCCTCCACCGAATAAATGGATTTATATTAATATTATTTTACATAAAGGAGGTCAGATTAAATTACAAGCAGGTCAATTTACTTCCAGATTTCTGAACGCAATTTATTGCACTGGATTTTACTTAAGAGTTAAAAGCAGATGTGCCTCCTGGTTTTCAGATTTCCATTAAGAACTATGCATAACTTTCATTCTACACTACAGCATGCGCTACTTTGTGTTTTTCTATCCCATCAAAACCCAATAAGTAGAAAGGTTTTTAATGTAACACTAATACATGCCAAAAGTTCCAGGGGTTATTATAAACTTGTCTGCTTCTTTAAATATATTTTTTGTTATGTTGCAACAACTGGAATTCCAAAGTTATGGCTGAGCTGTGGTTTGCCGAACCCACCCACTTAATAGGTAGCAATTCTGGCACAGCCTCAAAATTAAGCGTAAAACATTCAGCAGTTCATTCCCTGTCTAAGTCATGATCATTGTAATACTTTGTGTCCAGTATGTCCTGATGAGTAATTAGGAAGAATTTCCTCACCAAAGCAGTTGTTACAAGGTTTAGTAGGGAAGAACTGGAGAAATTATCCCAAACAAAGCAGGAAGTCTCTGACTCAACGACAGCAATCTATTTGCAGTGGGTCTTTAATAAATGACCCATTTAAACAGGTCTGCAGGGAGAATGTACTCACCCAGGTGCTTGCAGACATCCATGTAGTACAGCAGGTTGATCATCTCTGTGTAAATGTCCGGCAGGTGTTTGAGGGACATCAGCCTCCTGAGCTTGGAGGAACAAGCTCGCTTATGAAGCTGGATGAGGATCTTTTCTTCAGAGAGCGTTGTGGGCCGCAGCTCCACCTTGTGCTCCTGCAGCACCTTGTCGATGAAGCAGCTCTGGACTGTTGGGAACAGCAGCTCCTTCACAACCAGCATGGGGAGAAACACCGTGCCCGTCCGCATCACGTGCGGAAAAGGACAGCGCTTCTGAGCTGTGTACTCCCTCAGCCTCTTCAGGACCTCCTGGAGGGCTGCTTTGATCTCCTTGTTGATCCATACCTCTCTCACCTTTGCGCCCAAGAGGCAGGGCACTCTCTGGACCTTGCTTAAATGAGAAGAAGGTTCGGATATTTCCAGCTGAGACAGCCAGTTTTTGAGGTCTTCCTCTGAAGAGGCAGACACAGATTTGGATATCAAGCTGCAGAGAGACTGATGCAATTCTAAGAAGTGCTTGCGTACTGGGGACTGGGGCTCTTCTTTAGCTGTGAACACAGTTATGGGCTGTGGGGGTGGCATTTGCTTTGCAGGTAGAGCAATCTTACAGTGCTTGCCATCAGGAATGATAATATTGTAGGTGGAAAGTTTAAGACAATGAGGAGGAATGCTTTTAAAACTGACTTTCCCTGGAGGCAGCAAAGCATTGGCTTGTGGTTGTAATGCAACTGCCTGTTTTTTTGTCGTCTCATCCGGATTATCCAGGTCTATTTGTACAATCAACTCAGCAGGTTTCAGTTCATCTGAATTTGTATTTTCACTTGCAAATAAAGACTTATTTTCTAGTTCATTGGATTCACCTTTCTCTTTTGATGCCACAGGCACACTGACAGATGATCCAGTCTCCTCAGACTCGGTCATCATCTCCACTTTGCTGTGATGCTTTTGACTCTCTGTAGAGGTGTGGGCATCTGGTGAATCTGCTTTTTCCACTTTAATCATTTTAGTTTCCACAGAAGACTCATCAGCTGAAGTTTCTGATGAGCACTTAGACTCCAGGCAGATGACAGACTCCTGATCATTTTGAACCAACCTCTTCTGTTTGGTATTTTGTTTGAGTTTGTTGTTTTGCTTCCCAGAAGTCAGGCTGATTTTCTGAGTTACTCTTCCTGGAAACAAAACTCCAGATTCCTGCAGGTGCGGCTGGCAAGGTGCCAAGCTGAACACATTGTCAATAACTGGCATAGGAGGAGAGTCAGTTTTATTACTTGCCTTAGCTTTCTCCATTTCCACCTTTTGTCGTTTGTTGTTGGTGCATTCCACCTCATACACATCCTCATCTTTTATTCTGACTGGGTGAGATGAGTGAGAAACACTCCTCTTTAGGCACTTTTTATAGTCGCTGGTTCCTGCGTCGGACACTGGACCATTGTGCTTGCTTCCTGTTTTAACAGTGGGGGAGTAGATAATTTTTCTGACATTATTGGGCACAGCTGCATGGGTTCTTTCTGAGCTGTGGCAGGGTGACGGGGGCAGCCATGGTGCTGGGGAAACTGGAAGGCTTTTTGACTGTTTTACTTGAACATCACCACGGGAATGGTCTATGATCCTATCAGTGTTGCTGGCAGATTGTGGATGGACTGCTGGGTCTAGGTGCAGGCTGGTGAACGGCTGGAAAAACCTGCTAACTTGTATTCTGGATGGTGAGACAGCAGATGGGTTTAAACATCTGGCAGGACTGCTTTTGTTCACCTGTATGAATGATGACACACCGTGAAGGTGGTCAATGTGCACAGCGGTGTTGGGTTTCTCTTTGGCTGTAGGAACATCCGTGAGTTGACTGGATGAGGAAGCATTAATGTGACTTGGGTGAAATGCAGACAATGAATTTTGCCTTTTCAAAGGGGCTTTGATTTGGCTTGCACTCAAGTGAAATCTTGGAACTGTATAAGATGGATAGTCATAACCCTGTATAAAGGAATGATTTGGCAACATTTCAGTGCAAGACAGAGGAATATCAGTGTGATGTGGCGGAGGAACTACATAATGCTCTCGGGGGCTTGGGATTGAGTGTTTATAAAGGAGAGGGCCATCTTCTCCCTGCTTACTACCACTCTCCTTCCTCTGTGTCCTGTTTTCTGCCTCTCCATTTGTCTGGGAGTAGTAAAACCCTGGGTGCTGTGCTAGTTGGCCATATTTGGACATGGGAGAACATTCCTGATAAACCTCTGAGGTCATATGTTCATATGTGGGGCGGGGGGTGTGCAGGCCGGGGTAGCCTGCGGGAGAGGTCTGCAGCTGCCGACTGCTGGGCTCTCTGAAAGAACTAAACAGTGTGCGAGTTGGGGTGCAGGAGTAGCTGCTGTAGCTTGGCTCAATGACAGAGGGCAGTGTCCTTACCCTGCTTGGACTGTAGGCCTCCACAGCTGCCCTCTTCAGCTGTTCTGCACTACATTCAAACTGCAAGTCTTTCTGCTGCAGCAGTGCATCTTTTCTCTGAATAGGAAGTTTTTCTAGGTAGTGGCCATTGGTTTGCATCCACTCGTGTTCATAGACAGTGTTTGGTATCCTAGGAGAGATGTGCTCCATGCCGTAACGGTGTCCTATCACACAGCCCAGTTCAGTACAGCAGGGACTGAGTCCATAAATTGGTTTGGGGATCGCCAGGTAAACAGAGCTTTGAGATGGGGAGGGGGCATTCTCACCTCCTGGTTTTGGTTTTCTAATAACTCCAGAGGAAGCAGTTGTTGAATTGTTTATCTCAGGACTTTTAGTGTAAACTGTAAAACCCTTCTTAACTGGGGAGTGATGACCTGCCTCTGAAGAAATGCCATCTTTCCTGTATGCCATGTGGTTCTGTATCATTCCAGAGAGGTTACTCACAGGACTTCTGTCATCCATTGGAGACGTCTTCGAGTGGCTCCAAGGAGGGGTGAATCCATCCCTGTCCTTTATTCTGGGCTCATAAGTAAAATAGGCTCCATTGTACTGCACAGTCTGTTTACCCAGGAAACCAGACATTGCTTGCGGTTGTGAGAGTCCGCTGGAAGCTGCTGTTCTGTCAAATAAGGGCATCGTTCTCCGAAACACTGGGTCTGAGAAGGTCTGCATCGATTCGCGGCTCATCGTCTGGCGATGTTGTTGCGATTAACTGATACGACTCCAAACCTGAGAAAATATATGAAAATGATGTAGGATTTCAATATTTACAATAAAACAGGAATTTCAAAATATTACAATATTAAAAACTAACTGGGTTGTCTATAGGAATAATCATCAAAAACAAGTTTAGAATATATTTATATAAAAAAAACACACAGACGAATTTCTTATTTTTATTTCAGTTCATTTTGATGTTTGTGGCTTACCGCAAATTAACAAATCTCAGCCACTTCAATCTCAGGACCTGGATCATTACTAGACCCAGATGCTCAAAGGAACGATACAGGAAGTTATTTCTGCCTGTTGCCATCAGGCTCTATCAATCATCATTACTGCTGTTAAACAAATTTCCCTTTTGGGATTAATAAAATTTATCCATCCAGAGCCCAAAATTTAGTGATGATATATAAAAATCTTACAAGCCCTGTAAAAAAAGATTTAAGTAGAGAAATGTTAAATTATGGTCATGTTATGGCCAGCACAACCATGTGAAAGACTGATAAAACTGACGGTTATCCAGTAGGCAGGTAATGTATACTGCTACGTTAATAAGCTTTACTCAAGCATTTTTTGGGAAAGTTGAGTGGGAAAAAAAAGTGCACAAGTAACAAGGATAACAGTAGTTTTGAGAGGTTTGTGGAGCTAAGCTCTGTCAAAAGGTTTGGATGGATTCAGAAGGTGTAGACTGTAGGAGGAGTCAGAGCTTGAAGCACATGTATCCAGGACAAGAGCTACAATCATTACATTGTTCGTCTTAAGCCACGCCTGAACCAGAGATGGCATCAAAATACTTTTACCTTGGCCAGGGTGATAAAGGACCGGACAATTGCTCAGTAGTCAAAAGTGTTTTGTCAGATTCAATTCAATTTTATGTTTCTTTTTGGAAATCAGATTCCCACAGCCTGGAGGTATTGTGGAGAGACAAAGAATCCATGCTGCTTGAAATCCAGTGTGAAGTTTCCAATCATTGATGACTTTTGGAGCCATGCCATCTGGGTATCTGCCCAAATTGTTTTATTAAGCCACCAGCAAATTTTAACACTGCTGCATGCTTCCCTCTACCAACAAGCTTTATCAGCATGACTGTGCAAAAGTACTAGAACTTTGTTTAATGAGAATGTCATCCCTGCGTTTGGCAGACCAAACTACACACAAGATCTGAAAGCTGGTGTCAAGCTGTGCTCCCTTAACACTTCACAGCCTGATCGCCTCCATGCTTTGCTGCATTGAACAGTAATTAATGCAATACACATCTCAAGGTTTTATTGCATATACTACAGTACATGGGCATATCTATCAGTAGGACAGCACTTCCTTTTTATTGGTCTTATGCAATTCTGTTATTTTTTGTAAAACTATAGTTTTGGTTTTAATTAGCTGCAAGCTATAATCATCAAAACGTGATAAAAATGTACACTTGAAATACATATAGGTGTGATAAATCTCACTTTTTTAATTGAATTACTGAAATAAATTAGCCTTTCAAGCTTATTGACATGTATCGATCTGCACCTGTATTTGCAACTGATTCAGAACAGCCATCTTAAACATTCTCCCACTTTGGAAATATAAACTAGAAGAAATATGGCCAATTTGTGCACATAACAGAGTCGTCATTAGATAAAAACTGCTTGAGGGCATTTCGCAACCTTGACAAATCTTGTTGTTTATCAGACAGGTCACACTAACTCTTATCAGCTGATTCACAGAAACGGTGGAAACACTGTGCAACAAGTGGCAGTAAAGTTACAATCTGAGGAATGCTTGAGGATGATTTATTTACCACTTTTGCAAGGACTGCAGTGACTGAGAAACAGAGAGAATGGGAGCAATTTCCTAAACAGCCTGTTGATTTGATTGGATGATATTTCACTTCAAGTGTGGGAACTACAACACAATGAATGCCTGAAATTACTTTTAAAACATGCATCATTTGTCATCAGCTTGTTTTGGTTGTTTCAGATGCCCGAATCACTTGTCACTGTCAGGTGGGAACATTTCGTCACAGCAGAATGTGTTCCCAAATCTGGCATGCATGCCTTGTCTTTGTGTTTATGACCTAGGACAGCAAAACAGCGGAGAGGACTTTGTGTTTCTATTCTGCATTTTGTTACCACAAAACTTGCAAGAGATGCAACAGTTCCTTTTTTTCTGCACTTCTTTAATGTCAAGGTGGAACTGACTCAGATCCTTTTTACTGATATTCTGTTTACTGCATTGAAAAAAACCCCCAAATTGAATTCATTATCCTTAGTCTGAACAATAGCTGAAAGTGCATATCATTTAGTTTGATTTCTTGTACGTCAAGTGTTTTAAAGAGGATTAGCAGCAGAAAATCACCAGAAGATAATAAAGTTAATAAAGTGATTAACATTTTATTACTCTTGTTAGACGGATTTATAAACTACCCATCTTTAATGGCATGTTGTTTTATATTCTACAATATAAATCATTTACAGCCCATATAAATCATTACCCCCAAAATCCATGGTAGCCATGGGGTCTGACAACATTTCAAAAAACAAACAAAAGCACAAGTAAAAGATAAATGAAACTGCATTTAAAAAAAATAAATGAAACATCACTGCACTTTCAGCGTTGTCACTGGGTTTGCACCCCACGGTCCACTTCTGTGTAGAAAGTTAAAAATACAGAAGTAGCTCTTCTCCCCTTTCTTGTTTCCTCTTCAGCCCTGTCAGAGGAGCTGTGAGTCACAAAGTGCTGCAAGTACCGGGAGGGAGGGAACATTGTGATCTCTCAAATCACTTTAAAGAGAAAAGACTTCAGGTCAAATCAGGGTTAGTTCACATAATTTCTGGTAAATACATTAAATGAGGCTTACTGGATATTTGACAAATTGTCAGGCTATTTGCAGGCCACAGCTTTTGCTGATTTCCTTATAAAAATAAGTCATATCTTTTGTCTACTTAATCATGACAAATGGGGATGGCAACAACGCTGCATGGGTTCTCAGTTTTGATTAATTTACTGAAGAGGGGGGAAAAAACAGTTGTTTTTCTGTATTTGGCCCACTGGTCACCAATTTGAGCCAATTAGACACTTACAAGTGCAGTCGCTGGGCATGTCGTTCTATACATCAGTGTTATTGGTTTATTTGCTTGTATATCAACCAATATTTGAGGTCACAAGAGTCTACATAAATAAAATTAGCCGCTGGGAAGCTTATTTTTTAAAATTCTGATTCAATACATTGAATCAGAATGTGTAACATTTATAAGGTGCTTTTTCTATAAGAGTAAAAGTTAATATAAATGATCAGAATTACACATTACTTACTTTACCCTGCATTCAATCAAACATCCAAATATATTAATTCACCTCTTAATCCTGGAGGAGGCCTGAAGTTTCTACTCTTCAAGCATAAGTGGTTGTTTTAGTCAGGCCTCAGTTTAAGGTAATCTCAATCAGATTCAGATTCAAACTTTGACTAGGCCATTCTAAAACCCACTTGGATTTATTTATTCATTATTTTTGAGCCAGTCAGAGGTGGATTGTTTGTGTTTCAGAAAATTATTTTGTTTCCTTCTTGAGTGGCTTTGAACTTATCACATTCTGATGACCTAATATGTTTCTTCAGGGTTTCCTGAAAGACAGTAAAACTCATGGTTCATCTAGGTCCTGAAGCAGCAAAGTAGCCCAACATCATCACACTCTAAACACCTTGTAGAGCTGTCAGTTTGAAGTCAATGTTATGAAAAGCTTTGTTGACTTTATGTAATGGAATGGAGATTTTTCATATTTTTTTTCCCAAAGATCTTGGGGATAATGAGAATGCTTTTTGGGGAAATGCAATTAGTGTTTGTGTTCTTTTTTGTCACCAGTGACTTTCTCCTTGCAACTCTGCCATGGATGCCATTTCTGTGCAGTCTTTTTTTTTATTGTCGAGTTGTGAAAACCGACCCTAAGTGAGAACTGCAGTGTTGCAAATGATGTTCGTTTTGTTTTTCTGACTTCTAGAATGAGGTTGTCAATGTACTCTTGAAGTAATTTTGGTAGGTCAGACACTCCTGGGAATGTTCATCAGTGTTCCATGTTTTCTACCTTTGTGGATAAAGGCTCCCGCTGTGGCTCCCGCCCCAAAGCCTTAAAAATGACTTTGTAACCGTTAATGACCTTGTCGCTCATCTGTTCTTTCATTTCTTTAGGTCAGGGCCCAATGCGTTACCTTTTGAGATCTTTCACTTTCTTTCATGTTGTCAGAGAAATTCAATTTAATTTGTTTTTAATTCTATAGGTCTGGCAGCAATCAAGAATGAATGGCTCTTGGGAAATTGAACTCGTCCTTCCGGAAATGTGGCTAAGCTCAGTAAATTTATGATTTTAAAAATGAGGCGAATTTTTTTTTTTTTTTTTTTTTTAACTGGAATGAGACCCAGTTTACTCTGGAGGGACTATACATCCCTCCTAGCCTGGGTGGGAATGCCTCAGGGTGATCTTGTGAGGGTGACCAGGGGAGAGAGATGCCTGGGCTTCCCTCATCTAACAGCCTGAAGCTGTTAGATGAGGAAACCAGTAGATGGATGTACGTATTATTGGAAAATTGCATGTTGCATGTGTTTTAATTTAATTGATTTATTTTATTTATCTCTTAAAAGTATCAAAGTGTGGTTTAAAAAAAAAGAGAGAGACTTTTTTTGACACAAAGGTAATAAATATGGAGGTCAAGCAGTTTTTTAAAACTGTCATAGACCTTCTTTAGTCACAACACAGCACACACCCCTGATGTGTTATGACCAGCTGCCAAACTGAAGCTACCGAAAATATCAGAAAATATGCGCTGAAGTAGCTCTATCAGATCCCGTGATCATATATGCATCCGGAAAAAAACCCCATTGCCTATGAAACCAAAAAGAAGATGTACAGGATTAGACACAACATGGTTTCATCCAATCTCTTGCCTTACACTGGCCTGCAACGCTAACAGATGTTATCACTTCATCCTGTTGACACCTTTCACAGTGAGAAAGAGAGAGAGAGAAAATGTATACGTACATATATATATATATATAGATACGTATATATATATATATATATATATATATATATACACACAGACAATGGGCGATGGCTTATCTGTAGAGAGAGGAGAAATGTGGTTTCTGTGCATGGAGGAGGAAGCAGCAGCAGCAGAAGAGCTGTTTTCGACGGACGGAAGGCGCGCGCTGTCAAGGGTGCGCGTGCCGTGTGAAGAGTAGCGTGTGTGTGCGCGCGCGCGTGCGTCCCCGGGCGCTCACTCCCCCCCCCCCCCCCCCCCCCCCCCCCCCCCCCCCACCTCCTCCGCCCCCCCCCCCCCGCCCGCCCCCCCCGCCACCCCCGCCGCCC
>CAEGAE010034779.1:0-37798 GCA_903067095.1 Girardinus metallicus | reverse complement strand
ACCGCCCCGCCGCGGGGAGGGGGTGTTGGGCCTGTTTTCCCCACGGCGGGCCCAAAGCCCCAAAAATAAAAAAAATAAAAACCCCCCCCCCCCCCCCCCCCCAAAAAAACAGTGGAGAATCACTCCCTCGGCTTGGTAAAACCACAGACCAATCACATAATTATAGAGCCCGGAGGAGCAGAACCTGCTGTCTGCTTATGTTTGAAGAAAAGGAATTAGTTTGAGACTTCCCTCATTTTATTCTCTTCATTTACGAAGTTTGAGTCTCCTTCTGTCAGTTTGCTTGTTTCTACATTTTTTTAAGCATTCTCCACCTTCATCTCTCTTTTCTGAAATAACCAGCTCTGGTCTGGTAAATGGTGGCCCAGTTTTTCTCCCCCTCCTCCTGCTGTGCTCCCACTGGTGAAATTACCAGTTGGTTACTATAGAGACGTGTTTATAAATGCAGTTTATGACTCCCGTTTTGCTCCTTTTCTTGCCACATTTACCTCCTAATTTTCCTCGCACACGCACGCGCACCCTGCCTTCACCACTGAACGAACATCTTTGCCTTTTTTCTGATGTCTCCTTCATTTGCCCTCTCCCATCCAACTCTGGTGCCTCTTTTATTTATGAAAATATTAATATTTTGTTAATTTAGTCACTAACTCATGTCCACGTGGCTTTTCTCAGACATTTTTGCATTCTGTTAGTGTTTGCACAGGGGTTTAATAATTTTCTACTTTTCTTTCTCTCTCGTAATAAGTTACTATAGAGCCTTTCTGTATGATAACGTACCTGTGCAAGATATGCCATGTATCATTGTTTGCAAAGCTCTCTCATGCCTTTTTGCGGCCGCAGAGGTAATGTAAAGAAAAAGCTGTGGGTTGTCTTTCTGCTCCCTCCTGAAAGTCTAATGGAGAGCTGATTCATGCACGTATCTACTCGAGAAGACGATGGGCATTTAGGCGTTTCTGTGGCACTCAGAGAAGAGTGCTGCTGAGGCTACAGTTTTCCTCCTACTGGGTTCAGGTGTGGAGGGGAGAGCTAATGCACAACAAAAGGTTTCTGTGCTCACGCAAAGACCAGCCTACCTCAACTCAAGCTGCGAGCGAAGCACTTAGGTCCAGTTTGATTCCTCCACAAAGTTGTAAAAGCATTAAAACTGCAGTCAGAAACTACTGTATAGAAATATTGAGTCATCTGTTCAGTTATATTTTACATCTATAAAGCTTTACTGTCTAATATTCTTTACATCTTGGTCACTAGATGTTATAACATAAAACTTCTTCAACTTCTCTTTTATTTTTGTTGGTTATGGATCTTTTTCTACTAATGGAAAAAGATGAAAGTTTTTTCCTTTCATTAAACTTTCAATTTTGGAGGGATAATACTCGATGAAATAGTATCTTTAGCACTGACCTTGTGTGGCTAACTATGGAGGGAGTCTATGACTGTCTGCTGTCTTCTCCATGGTTATAAAACATAATTTTTTACAAAAAACTGAATTACTTTTTCATTTTTTAACTGTAACCATTTAAATCCTCAAAATTAGCGAAATAGACTTGAAATATATCACCGTGTAAAATATGAGTTTCACATTTTGAATTGGACAGCTGAAATAAATTAACTTCAATTTAATGAGATGCACTCTGAGGAGATGGTTGGTTTTTATAGCTACATGTGGTTCAGTTTGGCTGCTGTGCTGTGAAGATTTTGGAATAAAAAGCTGAACAATTTGAACCTTTGGCACAATATTGCAGCTGCGCCTCAGGTGTTAGTGTAGATACAATACACAATAAAACTGCAGGCAGGAACAACTGGTTTTATTCTCACTAGACTTCTCCGTAATCTGCTTCTGCCTTTTTCAAAATATCTGTCTATGTGCAGGTGAGATGAGCTATAAAGCAGAAGGGCAATTTTGTTCAGCTTTGACTCAGAATTTGTGATTTTAAAACAATAACCCAGTAACAACCAGACTCTTGTTCAACATTTCCAGAGGGTTTGGAACCTCACCTATTGAAAAACATTTGCTTCCTGGAGGCGCAGAGTCTAATGTTTTAAACGTATCGCTAATGCTAACGTTTGTACGTGATGGATGCCATGCGCCAGTTCGACACTATGAAGCTTACCAGAAATTGCTTGCGCTGTACACAACCATCTTCCTCTGTGAGGAGAGAAGTAGTGAGCTGAATGAGTTAATGTTAGTTCAGTATTTGGAAGTGTGGCCAACACAGTCTGAAAGGCTTTTTTTTACTAGACTACAATTCTCAAACAGCGCAGAAAATCTCTGTCATTGTTCACAACTTCCCCTTCTGTTCGCTGAAATTCATTCGGATGAATCTAGCTGAATGGGAGAAATCGTAGACATCTGGAGATTATAATTGAGTGGAATTGTACAGAAAGTCAAAGGCCTTGTAAAATAGAAAACATCAGCTCTGGAAAAAACTAAGAGCCCACTGCACTGAATCCCACTGAAACCTCCTAGTTATTCCACCAAATATTGATTTCTGAACTCTTCCTGAGTTAAAACATTAGTAATATTATTTCTAAATGAATATGAACTTGTTTTCTTTGCATCATTTGAGGTCTGAAAGCACTGCATCTTTTTTGTTATTTTCACCATTTCTCATTTTCTGCAAATAAATACAAAATTTTTGCTTGGAATTTCAGAGACATGTTGCCAGTAGTTCATAGAATAAAAGAAAAATGTTAATTTTACTGAAAACATATACCTGTAAAGAGTAAAATCAGAGAAACTGATCATTTTGCATTGGTCTCTTAATTTCTTCCACAAAGGGGTATGCATATCAAATATTCACGCAGAATGTTAATATACAATAAATGCACTGTTTTCCAGGCTGGGGTGAGATCTGATGCGTTTTTTTAGATTTTGACAAATGTTTTTTTTTTTTTTTTTGCTTAGTTTCTGCCCTGTCTATAAATGACAGCATATTGCGCAGTTTGTGTTTAAAAAATGAGAAATGTGGACAAGTGGAGGGCAAAAGATGAAGCTCTTGGTATGAGAAAAAGTCTATTTATTGCAGACAAACAGTAACTGAGAGTTATATCCTTAATAAAAAAGAAAACAAAGAAAAAATCAATGAAACACTGCACCTCTGATTTGCAATTTTTTTAGCTCAGCACCTGTCAGAGCTCTTTTGGAATCCTCTGGTTGGGGTAAAAATACTGTTTTATGCATGTAAAACTGTTTATACTTTTCATAAAAAACACACAAAAGAAATAGGAGAAAGATTGTTACTGACAAAATATCTGAAAATCATAACCTCTCATTTTTGTAAGAGTAGCAGACGGTAGCTATATTCATCTCTGTTCGAAATAAAGAAATTTGTAAAGAAGCTTGAACATTGCGATGGCGTTACCTTTGGATCTTTGAACTCCAGCATTAGTGGATAAAACAATGAGCATTCAAGATAAAAGCAGTGATAGCAAAGATTCTGGGTAGAATTTGAATTCATAATATGAAGATTTATGAAAGAATTTCTCCAGTGATGAGAAGGAAATTAAGATAAATACTGTTAAAGAGGCAGTAGAATGGAGAGCCAACAATCCAGCACCCTACGGACAGATTTAAAAGCACTCTGTAAGCCTAGGCAGCCTGTAATTCTCCACAGTAATGACACAAACTAGTAGTCTGCTGGCATTTAGCTTGAGTTTTGATTTCTGCCCCACTTTTATCCATGACTTGAACTTTAAAAGGAATAAAATGTAAAATTTCTTAGCAAAAGACTCACAGAAAAGCAGGAGGACAAAGTGGGGAAAGAAAGAACAGCAATAATGTAAGTTTATAAACAGCAATCAAGACACATATAGTCTTGAGTAATATGGAAATAAGTGTGATATTGACAGCACTTATAAAAATGGTAAAACCTCATATTTTTTAACCATAGAAACTTTATGCTCACAAATAACACCCCTGTTTTTTTGTTCACTCCCTATTTAAGCTTTCCATCCTATCCTTCACAATAACGGCATTGTTTCGTCTTCCTTCAGTTGTTCAGTTCTGTAAGCTACAGATTTAAAAAACAGTTTATCAAGAGAACTGTAAGCTTCACAATAAGGTCTGAATCGTTAAAAAGGGAATATTTTTCCTATACGTTTAACAAATCTACTCTAAATGGAGCTGAGATGTACCAACACGACACACAATCGTTCTGGAATAACCAGAAGACAGCCAATTAGAAGTCAGTTTGATCTGGACGTTAAGTGTGTTTGGAGGGATAAAGCGCATTTGTGCGATTATATCTGCCTGTTTGTGCATCTGCCTGCATCATGTCTCCGATTTTCTGCCGCTTGTCATCGTGTCTCCCATCCAAGAAGACACATTGGCACGCCGGGGAGAGCCTGTCTAACACCCGCACTGGTGATATTATACCGCACACGGCAGTGGGACGAGCTGCCGTGACATTGATGACAACGCGTGTCACCCCTTCGCTGCCTCTCTACGTGCTGCTCCGTGTGGGCCTCCTGGTTGTTTTTTTTTTTTTTTTTTCACTGCCTTCTCTCCTTCTAGGATTTGATGAGGTGCAGTAATATATAAGAAATGACTTGGTGGCAACTCATCTAATATGATTTGTGTAGAAGCTCATAAAACCTGGCCAGGCGTAACTTTAAAAGAATGGAATTGGAGGGCCGTGCAGATTCAGCTGCTTCTGTCGCATTGCAGGCATCGTAAATGTGTTTAAAATCCGGTTCTGGGATTATCTGGGAATTTCTATCAGAGCTAATGACATCCACATCATTTTCTCATAAAATGTGTTCGTGCAGAGTGTGTCTCAGCCACTTTGAACACCACTCTACCACACAATGTTGCCTTCAGTCTGTAGAGAGGCAATGAGGCATCTGTCTCCCCGCCGCCTCCCTCCTGCAGTGACTCTGGAAATAAATAATAAACACATTTAATTAAAATGAAAATGCGTCGCATTTCTGTGTTAATCCTAATTTATTCGCTTTAATTGAGCTCCCATTTGCGTTGCCAATGGTTGGCAGAAGTGTTAATAAATATGCCATTGTCTGTATGCGGTGAAGCATTTAGCAGAGCAAATTTTAATATATGGAAAGAAGCCCTTTACCTAACTAATCAGCAGGAGGAGGAAAACCTCCTTAGGGTCATAAACTTTAAGAATGCAGCAGTCACACACACACACAACAACAATTAATACCTGACTAAAGGTTGATCCACAACATGGTGAAACCTCAAAGTGACACAATGAAGCTCCTCAGTAAATGAAGTGAGTGAATTTGGCAAAGGATTTATTAAAACAAACGCACTTCATTTTTAGAAAGGATTGTTCTACATGAATATACCTCAAACATGAATAAAAATGGAAAATCAATTCTATTTAGAAATGTATTGATCTGATTTTTTTTTTTTCCTGGCTGAATGTTTTCCTGAGGAACAAAATGCTTGATGTTCATAATGCAGCTATTGTCAAGCATTAAATGGAAAAACATTTAATGCTTTTCCATGTGCTTATAGTCTAGTAACCCATTTAAGTTCTTTTAGAGTGGCCTTGTCAAAGTTTTGAGTTAAATCTGATTGAAATTCTGTAGCATTCATTAAAAAACCCATTCAAAGCATTCTAATGTGTCTGAATTGAAACTATTCTGTAAATAAGAGGTGAAAGTTTCATCTGCAGAGAAACTTACCAGCTATCAAACGCTTGACGGCTGTTATTGTTGCTAAGGCTGGCACTGTCTGTTTTATTGGTTTAGGAAGAAATTGATCCATATTCCTTTTTTTAGCTTAATAAAATGAACTAATTATAAAGTCCCTAAATAGATGGCAACTGGAATTATTTTGTTGTTTCTGGAAGACGTTTCACCTCACGTCCAAAGCTTGATGAGGTTTGCCACATCCTTGATAATTTATACCTTCGAAATTAAATTTTAATTTAAACGTTCTTTTCTTTAGTATTAAAATTTGTTTGATCAGAAACATTTTCAAGTGGAACAAAAAAGCAAAACAAGAAGAAACCACTAATTGGAGAATACATTTCCATAGAACTGTTTAACATGAGTTAGTTATACAATCAGACATCTTTGAAAAGGAGAAGTGGAGCCTCCTACACAACCAACAAGAATGCCACAAGTGGTTTCTGGATTGTAAGTTGACAACAAAACTTGTCTCTTCTTCTCCAGCAGCCATTGTACTGCGCATTAAGCAGCATAACCAGCAAACATGCTGGAGCTCAGCTTGGGTTTCAAACTGCCTGGGGTTGCTGAGCTGATGGGCTGGGCTTTGCTGATTTGTGACATTGCATTTCGGAGGTTTTTCAAATGGGTCGTTTTCCAGACACCAAAAACATTAACTTATTGCCATAAACTGGCTGGGTGTTTTATAAAGCGCTTGAGATGCTTTAGAAGCAGTAGAGACCCAAATAGAGATATAAAAATGTGCAAAATGTGAATTTTGCATAATACATTTCCTTTGAGGTATAACTTTTATAACTTTTGTTGTTTTGCTGCATTATCAAAACTTTGCATTAACTGAAAATTATGTTCAATGATGTGCTGTGGTTTTTCCACAGTCAATTATATTTTAGCATTTTAGCCAACAAACTTCCATAATACTCCTTTTATCCTTACTTTGTCTTTCTATTTTATTGTTTCCTTTGTGCAGACTTTGATGAAAAGATATTCTCTATTTTGCGAAGCAAGAATAATAATTTTTTAAAGCAGCAGTTTAATTACATCTTAAAAGTCTACTTCTTCTGCGTCTTTCACCGTTCTTGAACTCTGCTCCTTCGTCTGTTGTGAAACCAGCGCTGAAGTAAACTCTCTCTCCACTCTTCTGTGTCTCTCTTTCTCATTAGTGGAGTTTTCCCTTCATTACCCTAATGTCATAATTTTCTTTTGAGAAAATGTAATTGGGCCTTTGCTTGTCAGCGATTGTCTCGGTATTTCCTGCATGTAAAATCAAGAGCGAGTGAATTTGCACCCCGGGCGTATTTGAGTGTCTCTCGGCGTCCCATTTGGTGAATTCGGAGAGCATGAAAGAAAATGTTGAACATGGGCATGTTCCTATCAATCCTCGCTCTCCGCAGCCCTCAATGTCCCCCCAAATATTACTCAGTCTGATGCGGCCAAGCAAAACATCACACCTCGTGCTTTCAAAGCGGTGCCTATTTGCGGTATCTGATTAGATGGCTTGTGTTGTCTGGGGGGGATGTAGATACCACCGATATATTTAAAGTGTCGTCGTCCTCCTCAGTGTGGCCCCAGGTGAGGCATCTGCACGCATCTGCAGCATGCAAAAACAACCCCTGTTGCCTCGTTATCTTCTCCAGAGCTACTAAGTGATTTATTTACCTGCTCGCCACATGTCGCTCCGGCAAACGGATGAGGACCGTTAAGGGAGCGAAAATGCGTTGAAAGAGGTGGAAACTGAGGGAGAGGGTGGGCATCAGCAAGAGTAAAGGTGATGAGAAACAGAAGATAGCAGGAGGCAATGAGCAAACGAGCACTGAGACGATGATAACAGCCGGACGATGAGAGGGAGCAGGTGGAAAGACGCGTTCAGTCGTCATTTACAGACTGACACAGCCGATGAAGGGCCGGGTGGCAGCGGGGAGCGGAAAATGAAAACGACATGACTGAGACTCCATAAAGCTGTCGTGCCTTGTGCGTCACCCTCAATCAGGGGATTTTATTTGGCTAAAATAAAATCCATGCAAACCGCGCGAACATGCCACTTCTCATTCATATCGAGCCTGTCATCAATAAGAAGACATCAGCAGCTGAGGGACATCAGGTGGCGGGAGACGAAGGGTATTAGCCGACTGGAAGTGGATGTCCTGTGTTGCGGCTTGTGTTTGAGCACACGCAGCCAGTTACATTTCCAGGTGACTAATTTAATAAACGGAGGAGGGATGCTTCAATTGGGTTCATGAAAAACCTTGGTTTCAAACAGGGTTGGAAACCTCATGTTACCAAGCATCAAGAGCAGATGGGAACAATTCAATACTTGATCCAAACAACAGGCAACAAAGGTTTGAGTCACATAAAAATGGTATTTTATAATATTCTATTATAGATGAGCCTCTAGTTCACTCAGAATCAGTAAATAGGCTTGATTTTTTTTTTTCCTTGGGGAAGATACTTATAAATATTGTTGGTTGTTTTGGTTGTTTCCTCTTTCAATACTTTAATCATTAACACAAACATAGACAGCTTTCAGTACATTAGGATTACAATTATTACCCATTAAAGGCTGCAAAATATCAATTATCAAAGTAAAATCTTGGCTTAAACTTGACAGTAAAGATTATGATTGAAAAATCCACTCATAAACAGCTAAAATATTTCAGCCCAGGACAGAAAGTAAATGAGCTGTAACATTTATAACAGCAAAGACATACAATCCAAAAAAAGTGATGGATGTTAGCATTAGCATTGTGCTTCAAGATCTATTTTTATTAATGTCCTCCAAACATTAAACACAATTTTTACTCTTAAAATCTTCCAGAAAGGTGTCACTGCTTAACACCCCACCAGACCAGATATAGCTTCTATGAAGAGCAACAAATTAGTTGAAAAAACTGAGAACATGAAGTTAAAATGTAAAATAACAGTAAATAATGCATATTTATCGCCTTGGGCAGCAGCCCTTATTGCTCATTTAAAAATCCTCCACAGGTCGCCAGGAGAAGACAATTGTATATGAGGGGTTCTCATTACCAGGATTTTTAATTCATAATTCAGTGTGACCAAAAAAGTGCATTCAGTCATAAAAACAAATGGATAAAAAGTGGCACGTTGTCAAGAGCTCTTCAGATTAGTCTTTGTAACATGAAAAGCAGACATCCTTGGGCGACAACAAACTAATAAACCTAAAAACATTTGATTAAAAAAAAAAAAAAAAGAAGTTCAGTATTCAACTCAAAAACCTCTTCGATGCTTTCATGTATTTACTCCATGGAGTGTGCCCAAGGCCAGACACTCTGTTGGTAACGGGGACATGTTCAGGAACGCAGTCACATCCTTTTTCATTGTAAATGTTCACATTTTGTTATGGGGTTGCTAGAAAAATATGAGTAAACTCAGGTCAAGAACTTTGAAATGTGTGCTTTATTGACAGGATGCAGTTTTTTTTCCTTACAAGACATTAGAACAGCAAACACCAGGGCTAAATACATCATATTATGACTGTAGTAATATGCATATTGTAAAAGAATTGCCTGCAATAAATGTTGGATAATTATTTTCAAACTTTCTTTACTTGCTGACACAAGTTGTTTAATATAACATGAAAGGTTTTGGAAGGTAAAAAGGCGATCAAGTCATTAATAAAGCAAAACAGCAGCTTGCAGCACAAAGTCACTTTCTCATTGAAACCTTGTTGTTTAGATGGAAATAATAAGCATTATGTTGGTTCAAGTATGGATGCACAACTCATTATCAAAGGTCTATGTCTGCTCTGAACCCAAAGCAGAAAGAACATTTTATTATATGTTGTACATAACACTTTCCTGGCGTTTACTGTTTTCTTAATAGCACAGAAATAATTCACCAGACACAAATTGTATTTTATCACATGGCCATCTCAGTTTTCAGACCTGAGTCCTGTAGAAAGTGTTCAGTCTGAAGAGAAAACAGAATAAAAAAGGAAATACGTTGCAGGAGAAGACCAAGTGCTGTCCAGTTGGTGAAAGGGATTGTGGGAAATATTCAGAGAGACAGTGCCAATCATGATGACTTTGTATAACACAGTTATTTCTTTTAAAATACAATATTTCTTACAACAATGAGTAAATGAGTCGACATTGAACGTTGTATTTTTTCAGTTTTTATGCACAAAATACAACTATTACTACATCAACTGCCATTCATTTTACAGGCTTTTAAATTTGATTCCAAGCAATTCAAAAATATTTTACGTATTCCGAAGGGAAAGTGAATGCTGTCCTGGGTCATATTGTCCAAATATCTTAAAGGACTTGTTGTGGATGCTAACGCTGTAGCAGTCAGTCTTGCGGTGAATGTGAAGAGGCCTCTGTATTGCTGTACGACAACATGTTGAGCTGTTATGACATGCAAACAGCTCAACATGTGGACAGCAGAGATGACATTCCATACATGGAGAGTAACATGACCTGTGTGACACCATCAGTTGTTAGCAAGAACTGCTAATCCACCACATATGCTTTTGTCACTCTTTAAATCTCAGTTGGAGCCAGAGATGTGATCCTTGTCTATTTTGATCGATTGAAGAGATGGTTTAAACTTCTCTCTCTGCCAACAATGCCTTGCTGCCACAGTTACACTTCATAAAAACTGTCAGAAAATAAAAAAGTAAGAGCAAAAATCCTTCCCGCTGCCCGACATCTAGAACCAGAGGGAATAAATGTCCAAACATCGAACGCCTCAACCACAAAAGTGATTAACAAAAGTCCACCAAAAGGACAAATCAGAACTAATGCAACAAAGCCACTGACGTGTTGCCATGAGCGGCGCAATTTGATTATTCTATTTTTATGGAATAATAACCTTAAAGTTGCAGCATGTAAGTTTTATAAAAATATGTTCTTAGCATATTTGCTAAAACTGTTACATTCTGGTTTTAGATTATCAGTGAAAAATGGAATCGAGCTCCTCTCACTGCAAAAACATTCAGTTTTACCAAGTGAATGTGGTTTAGTTTCTAGTGCAAATATCTGAGCACACTTGAAATAAGATAAGCTATCTTAAATGTAACTTTTCAGCAAGATATAGAGGATGTTTTTAAGAAAATAATTCCTTAATATTGATCAAAAACTAAATAAATTAACTTATAGCATGGGGAATAATGTATTGTTATAAGTGAAATAATCTGTCAATGGAAATGGTACTTTTTCATAAATATTAAGGAATTATTTGCTTAAAACGAGCCTCTACATCTTGCTAAAAAGTAATTTTTAAGTAAGTTTTGTGTTTTTTCAAGAGTACAAACATATTTGCACTAGAAACTAACACAAAATTACTTGGTAAGATTTGGTGTTTTTGCAGTGCTGCCTTCTTCCAAATGCTTTCTGAAGAAATACACATTAATAACTAATCAGGACCAGGAGGAGGGTTTTAAAGCTGTCAATCACACCTGTGTATGTGCTGCTCACACCCTCTCCCTTGCTTCCTACTATGCTACAACTATCTCCCACAACAAAGCCTGCTGTGAATGCTGAAGCTAGTTAGCATTGCCACCAATAACGGTATTCCTGTAATGGCAAGTTGTGTCTCTGCCATTAGCACATTAAGCAGCATGTACACGACCATGATTGACAGCATTAAGACCCTCCTCTTTGCTCTGGCTGGTTGTTGGTTGCACTGGGAGGAAGTGGAGGAGCTCTATCTTTTCACATATTGTTTCATACCATACCATCACAACATAGTTTAAGCAAGTAGGTAAAGTCACATACTGCGGCTTTAAACTCAGTCAAATTTGAAGCAAACTTCCTTTAGTTAGACGCACATTGAAAAAGTGATGAGTTCAACCTTCCAATGGAAATGTGATAGACATCACTTAACCACCAGAACTGTTACGAATCTATAGGAGGCAGACGCTTGGAAGCAAACGCTGGTTTGCCAAGGTCAGCCCTGAGGTGTTCGGAGATATCGATGCCTGTGAGGCAGCACTTTTATCCACAGCCAAGACTCACGCTGCTCCCTCGAGCTCTGCCTCTCCTTGCTGTGCCACCCCTTCTCTCTGTCCCCTCTGGATCTGCAGGCTTAACTAAGTCAACCGTGTAAGCATATCTCCCCCACCGCTGGAATCAGCCTCCGTCAGAGCCCCTGCTTGCTTCGCCACACAGCATGCTTGGGGCACGCACCGCCAGTTTCCGCTAGAAGCCAGACAGACGTACATGGAGAGTTCCCCCCACACAACCACCCTCCTGTGCTCTGGGGGACCTTTCCCACCTCAACGTGTTGGTTTCAACCCAGAGGTTCGGTGCCATTTATACCGCGAGACGACCGGCGATCCACTAGCCGTTCTTCTACAACCCACTAACTCCTTCAATTTAAGGAGGGAAAACTTGTCCAACACAATCAGGGACTTTAGAGCTGGAGTGCTAAATGGGCCCTCTTAATGTCACCATGGAGAAAAATGGGAAATCTCTCAATTTGGCAAGAAGGCGAAAACTTGATGGAGAGGGAAGGTTTTAACCGGCAGGAAACCTGGTGACCTTTCTGTTTTCTGACGCCTCGACTCGATTGCCCTTTTGAAAATGTTAATTCCAGACGGTCCTCCAAAAAGGCCCTTGGTGTGCCAAATAAAAGGCTAAAAGAAGACCACAAGCTGGGCATGTTGTGAGGGTACAGTTGCAATTTTAGAAACCTGTATAATGTGATGCAGGCGGAACTAATATCTGAGCGTCTTTTAGCCAACTACTTCAAAGACTCTGATCAAGGAACGTTAAGTCCTTCCTAATATTTTAAAGGCTAATTTTATAATTACATGAAGCTCCTCATCTCAAAGTGCATTAAAGGTTGTGATCCTTTGAACAAGCTAGAATCGGTATATAGGCGATACAAAACATGTTCATTACATTTTTGTTTTTTTTTTTGCACAAAATGATTCTTAGATAATGAGATTTTAGTCTGTTCAGTCCTGCTCCTTTCAGAATAAGTTGTTTTAGGGTCTCTGTCACTTTAAATCCAAATAACCTGCTGCTGACCACAACCCCGAAACGCAACGTTTCCACTCACACGTGAAAAATGCTGCAAAATAGATGCGAAATTACACAAATGTGCATCTTTGAAAATGTAAATGAAAGATGTCAAAGTCGTAATATGACAAAAATATGTTTAAGAGGTGTGCATACTTTTCCAAGGCACTTAAAACCTACATTTTAGGAAGGAGCATCTTTTTTTGTGGCACCTGTCCAATCCTGCAAAACAGCACAAAACTGCTGTTTCTTGAGCTCTACAAGCGCACATGAAGAGCAGCTTAATTATTTGCGATTTCCTTCATTCAATGGGCCGCAGAGGTGTGCAAAAAGGAATGGAAAGCATAATTATCTTAATGGAAGACTGAGATGCATGCCCTTTGTAACACAAGCACCTCTTAACAGCCAAATCAATAGCACACTATGGCTGTGCCCCGAGCACAGGAGTGGATCACCCCCATCTCCACTATTGAGCACTGATGATCATAATAAGCAGCTTTGATGCGATTCACATCACCACAAATAATGAGGCATCCTCATCCTGGAGAACACTATATTAGCTTTCTGCTTCACTCTCTCTCTCTTTCTCTCTCTCTCTCAGCAAAGTTCAATGTAAATGCAGCTTAACAAGTTTCTCTTCAAGCCTCTCCAGGGCGTTGAATCCCACTCATTTACTTCCTCCCTTTCTCTTTGCTTCCTTTGCATGTTGAGTGGCATTTTTCAGAAGATTAATTAATAATCATCACTTCATGAAGAACTCAGTTTGGCAGCATGATGGGAGCAGAAATAGTACAAAATCTGATGGCTGTGTTGCAGGGGAAAGGCAGCAATATTTAACATGGCTGCCATGCCTCTAGGGAGGCTACGCACATTACCATGCAAAAATGTTCAGACCTCATGAACCTTTTCACATCTTTTCACGTTACAACAACAAAATTCAACGTATTGTATTGGGATTTTATTTTACAGACAAACACCAACAAGTAGTACAAATGATACATGGTTGAATTTGTGTTCAGGACCAGAGGTAGGAAGAATATCGTAAAATTGTAGCTCTACTTCAACATATTTTTACTCAAGTAAATAAAAAGTACTCGTTCAGGAAATTACTCCCAGCCAGCACACCTAGGTGGGCCCCATATGGGAAAAAAGAGGGCAGACCATATGGGTCCCAAAGGGGTTTGTTCACGGCTTCCATGGTGGCCCTACATGGGGGCCACCATGGAAACCGCGACCGTGCGACCCTATATGGGCAAACCCATATAGGGTTTTTTTTACTAGTAACTATCCATCTCTGTTCATGACCCAAATAGCTAAATAAACTCCAGTGCAATCAGCTGCAGTTGAAGTCACCAGACAGATTAGGGGTGAAATTGTCAAGAATTTAAAATCAGATTTAGATTATATAAAAATAACTGTAAACATGTTAGCTGTCATTGGGAAAGAAAACATATGGTCTAATCCAGTAGTAAGTCTTTCTGCTTTTGTCATTATTCAGTTAAGAAAAAGGTAAAGTAAGGAAAACTTCAAACATGTGGGAAAATGGTGCCAGAATTAAATTTTCTGTGCTCCGTCCAGCAGGAGAACAACCCTAAACATGCAACCAAGACTCAAATCAATGATTTGATCAAAGCATAATATTCGTCCAGATCTAAATCCCATTGAGAATCTATTGCAAGACTTGAAAATTGGCAAGTCCTCTCTATCAAATCTGACTCAGTTTGAGTTATTTTTGTGGAAAAAGAAAATAGGAATTCATTTTCTAAACACCTAAAAACACCTGCAGCTGTAATTACATCTAAAGGTGGCTCTCCACACAGTTACGCACTTTCTGCTGGCAGCGCATAATAAAACTCCAACAGAACACACAGAAGTTTGATTTTGTAGAGTGACAAAAAGTGAAAAAGTTTAAAGCTTAAGGGGTAAGACGGATTGTAACTCCAGGTGTCAGCGGGCCATTAAACAGAAGCGCTGATTTCATTGGAGCATTACTCCTCCCTGAGTAAGAATCCTCCTAGGAGGCACCACACCTCCGTACCAAACGCAGACTGCATAGCTAGCTAAGATGACTCTCTGAGCATCAGTTGATTCCCCTTTGGCTCATAACGCTCACATAAAAAGGAAAAGCATTTTAGGAGGCGGTGGGAGGAGGGGGCGATTTATGTAGCGACTTTGTGAATGTTGACAGACAGACGCTGCTGTCATTCAGATCAATCTGGGAGATTCATCCTGACATGTGATCAGTGTCAGAACAAACACTGCAGGACCCCCTGATATATGGACAGTCTGTTCGCTGAATGTTTTTTTTTTTTTTTTTTTTTCCTTTCAGGCACAGCAGCCATTACAGCAGACGTATAATTGAAGTGAAAGCACTTATAGCGAGAGTGAATTGGTGATTTTGATTGGTCACGGTCAGATGCAGGTAGTTTGAAATATCTCCCACACTTTGAGCGTCATTTTTCAGGTGATAGCTTTCATAATTTCCAATTAATATCATGAAATATTTACCAAATATATCTCAGTAAAGGCTTCTTCTGTATTTTTTTTTTGTGCAGAGACACCATTCTCTGCTTATTGCTCCCTTGTTCATCCCGGTTTTGCCCCATTTGGGTCGTTTTTAAGCGTAAGCCTTAACGCTGGGATCTTATAATAAACAACAGCCAATCACAGATTGTGTGCAAGGGGACCATAAACAAAGCTGTCCCTTCAAATTGCTGTTACTTACAAATTCATGCTTTGTCAGCAGAAGATGGACTTTCACATAAAAATCTGTCGATACAGCAGCCTCCCGTTGAGGTGTGGTTGTAATTACGTTTGGAACGATCGGTAAATTACGTTTTATTTGTCTGATTTATTGCCTTGCGCAGTCAATACCTGCTGTCTTATTCCTTTTCTTTCTTGAACACTGGCACTGCTTTACAAGGAAGATCACATCAAAAATGTTGTGCCACCCCACGGAAACTGTTTTCCTTTATAGACCGTTCATTTGTTAGTTAATAATGAAGCTAAAATCAGCTGTTCAGGTTGTAAGGTTTAACTTAAGCTTTTCATCCTCAAAGCATTGGAGCTCATTACCAAATAATTAATTAAAAGTTAATGATTAGGTGTTTACTTGGACATTGTTTTTGCACCTGGTGCTCATCAGATCACCAGGCAGCCAACACAAAGGATCTGGAAGGGATTTTTGGTCCACAAGATGTGGTAGATCTACTCTCTTCTCCCATATTTTGGGTCACTTTGAGTAACTCACACCATGTTTTCCCAGAGATTCCCATGTCTGCCCTTTGTGAAGAGGATTGCTGACCAGCTCAAACCTTTACACACACCGCTGAACCTCGTCAGGTCATATGGATCCGACTCCTTTCAGTCCCAGCAGCATGCCAGCCATTGCTAAATCCTGTAAACTCAAACTGATTGCAGTCTAAAGATCTCAGCTCTTACAAGTCATTATCTCTTCCACTGTGGTAAAACTGTTCAACCTTTAAATGTTTTCTGCACGTGGGCGAAAAAATCTACAAATGTGTGCAAATCTTTGTCTGTACTCTGCTAACGTCAAAGAAACTTCGCACTGTGTTTCCGTTAAACAAGAAATTAAATTAAAATTATGCGTGAGTAAGGTCGTGGTAAGTTATTAAATGAGATGATTTGTTAGAGAACATGAGTAAGCAAGCAGACCAAGTAAGAAAGTTGTGGAGAAGTTGAGAACAGGGCTTTTTTACAAGAGTTTTCCAGGCTTTGAACACATCACAGAGACATGCTCAATCCGTCATCTGGAAAGTGAAGGAGTGTGGTTCAACTGCAGACAGAGTAACACATTAACATCCAACTAAACCGACAGGCTGACAACAAGAGCATTCATGTTTTTTTTTTGGTTTTTTTTTACAGCAGATAGTCTTGTAGACTCTGTTTGATTATGGACCAAAATTATAACATTTGTTACATTTTCAGCCGCCGTGGTTTGCTTTCTTGCTGCACTTTGTCAAACAAATCAAACCCTTTGAAACTCCTGTTCAGATGATCGGCTGTGCAGTCAGTTCAATCTTCCGGTTGTTGTGACTCATGAATGTCCTGCAGCACGGCCAAAACAGGATTAATATCTAATTAATCATTCCTATGCTGGCATTATATTGGTTGTGGTAACTTGCTATCTATTTAGCAGAAAGCCATCATGTTGCCATATAGAGCTAAGCTTTCTACAAACTTCAGAGAGAGCATTGTCTTTCACAAAACCAGTGCACTATTTAATTTACAGCTCTGGAAATAAGAGACCACTTAAAATGATCAGTTTCTCTGATTTTACTTTTTATAGGTACCGTAAATTCCAGACTATAAGCCGCTACATGTTTTCCACACTTTGAACACTGCGGCCTATAATATGGTGCAGCTGGTACATGCTTTTTTTTTTTTTTTTTTTTTCATGGCGCCAAAAACAGTAGACCAATAAAATTGAGGAGTAGTTCACAGAGGTCCAATGAAATTGTGCGATACGTCGTGTTCACTTTCACAGTTCCGGTCTTGTAAATCAGTCATTTGTTCTCACCCTCACCAACGTGGAAGACACTCGAAGAAAAGCAAACGATGCCGGTTTTAAGTTAAAGGCGATTCGTCTGGCGGAACGGAACATTCTGACTGTTGCAGATTTCTGTTTTTGAATCTTCATTTTGCGATCATTGCGCACGGTGGTTGATTAGATAACTTTAACTCCTGCTCTCCTGATAATCTGTCAGAAAATGTAGTTCGCATATTTTTGTGTTAATTGAACTGAAATACTCCGAACTGCGCAGCAAGAGTTCATGTTACGGTGATAAAGGTTAAGCTCGGATAACGTACCCCCACTTTCTTTATATATATTTTTTAATTAAAGCTTTTTTCTGACCTGTGATCCCTTTGGACTTTATCCAAAGGGATCTTGCGGTCGTAGTCTTTACAATTAACGTCTCATAGAAAGTCGGATACCTGCGGCTTAAAAGCCGGTGCGGCCTATACAAGTACAAATTTGATTTTCTTTCTAAAATTAAAGCGTGAGGCTTATAAACAGGTGCGCTCAGTCCGGAATTTACGGTATATGTTTGAGTAAAATGAACATTGTTCTTTTATTCTATGAACTACTGATGACATGTCTCCCAAATTCTAAGCAAAAAATTCTGTATTTATTAGCAGAAAATGAGAAATGGTCAAAATACCAAAAAGATGCAGCGCTTTCAGACCTCAAATAATGCAAAAAAAACAAAAAAAAAACAAGTTCATATTCATTTAGAAACAACAATACTTATGTTTTAACTCTGGAAGAGTTCAGAAATCAATGTTTGGTGGAAAAACCAGGAGGTCTCCAATGCGGTTCAGAGCAGTGGTACATTTTTCCAGAGTTGTATGTCAAACTATTACATTGACCAGAGGTGCATAATGGCACAATAAGACTTATAACAGGGTTTCTACGTGACTCTGGAGAAGCTTCAGCTCCGGTATCAGCAGGGCAGTCATGCACTTCACTCAACTGGTCGTTGTGAAAGATTGTTGAATAGAAACTCTGTTTTCAGTTTGCCACAGCCTTGTCGTGAACACAGCAGACGTGTAGAAGATGGTGGTTTAGTCGGACTGAACTTGAAGCTGTGTGTGGAAGAAAAGAAGGAAAAGAAAAAGGAGTGCTACTCTGTTACAAACTGCAGTATTCGTATGCTGGAAAGCATTTGTGGTCTTGTTAACACTCACCACAAATAAAATTCAGCAAAGCAGCAGAATTTGGACAAATTGAGTGAAATCTAAGTTGTAGAATAATAACAAAACTTGCATGTAAGTTTGAAACCAGCCGTATAAAGGGAAACATCACAGAAACTGCTTCCCCCGGTTGTGCAGCACATCTTCTCCTCCTGCGTATGAATTATGTAAAAACCATGTGATTTTGACCCCTGACCCCACTCAGCCTTGGTATCGTTGTCTCTGTTGTCTCTATATTTTATCATGCAGACGCACTTTTCAGGAGTCACAAGCTGCTTTCTGTGCCTCATAAATTGCAATTTAGAAAGAGAGCATTGTCAGTTTTATAAATCTCATGTATTTATATTAAAATAAACACTATACATTGCTTTGAGTGCTATTCCAGATATTCTTTGCTTCAAAAGTCTCCTATATAAAAAGGAAAAAGGGGAAAACTGAGAGCACATTGCTCTGAGATTCCCCAAATAGATCTCAAATATGCTTGAAGGCATCTAGCATAGGTTTCACTTTAGTTTTGGCCTCCGATTCGGCTGCTTTTACTCTCACACTGTGGTTTTGATGGTTAGTTGTTGTTGTTTTTTTACTTACCATATAAGCTACATCTGGTCTGGCCTTCTGTTTCGCTGTTAAACTTTCCTGGAGGGGGGCATCAGCTCAGATAATGCTGCCAACAACTAAACATTTTCCCTCTCCTATTAACTTTTTTCTTTTCTCTAACATAGGAAACATCCCTACCTCGGTTATTCTGCTTCTTTTTGTGAATCCACTCTGTCTCCTCCTGAGCCACGTCCTACTGGAAGTTTCCTCCTGGTTATAATCTCATGTATTTACAAATCAATGTTCAGTATTGTCTTATTTAATGTGTTCTGGTATTATTCTCCTGACAATACAGAATTCTTCCTCTGCACTGAGGCTAACATGGATAACTCATCACACATTGATCCTGTTTTGAATAGACAATAGATGTATGGATGGATGGATGGATGTAAAGCTACAGGAACTGCAACACCGAAAAGAAGATCAGAAGATCTAAAAATTATGTTTGCAGAAACACTTTAGAGCGTTCCCTTTCTTTATCCTGCTCCTTTTAAAGCTCAGAGGCCTGGTTTTATAATGCACAGAAAATAACAGCATGAGTCAGTAACCAGCTGGAAGTCTGCAGCTGCGACTGACCGCAAGACAAACATTAATTGAGGAGAACATTAGATAATCCTCTCAGCGTATTCGGGTTGATCGCTCTGCTCGACACCCTTCCTAGCCACGCCCGTCAATGGCTGCTGGTAATTACAGGTAGCAAGTCAGAAATCCCTTATTGATCAGTAATTGGCTTGCAGACAGGCGACATGGGTGAGCACAAATTCCCTGTTATTGTCACTTTGCCGACTTAATGACACTCCCCAAATGGCAGAAGATTTCACTTTGCATCTCATCACAGTGCCTGCACACGCCTCTAACGAGGAGCCGCAGAGGTGGAACTGCACTGGCAGAGAGAAGTGATCTTGGCAGAGTGAATCAGAGTCAAAACGCAGCGTTAGTCACTGCCATCTCTCACCCCAGGGGCTGGCTATACATGCAGGCCCCATAATACACTCCGAGAGCAGTTATTATTAGCAGGGGAACTACTTTGTGGTAATGGCTTGAACAGTGCATGCTTGTCAAACACAGAGATCAATGTATGATGAGTTATCCTTGTTATCCATTGCCTCTGTACAAAGGAAGAACATTGTATTGTCAGAACCTAAATACCACAACGCCGCTTCACTCATCTGTCCATCCTTCACCCAAAAAACACACAGCTTACTAAACTTGCTGCGTCCTCACATTGACAGCTATTTTCTGCCTCCTCTGTAAATGTTAGGTCAAAAGTTCATTTTAAAATAATGGAGCATGTGACCTTTTTCTCTCGGCAAGCAGAAGATATTGCTCCTGAGAAATTGGAGCATTTTTGATGAGAGGGAGGCACAGAGGAGGAGCAAGTCCCTGAGGGAGAAGGAGAAATGTCACAATCACTACCAGAGCGCAGCCTGGCACGGGCATCAACCTTTCGCTGCCTCTGTGTGTGTGTGCATGTGTGTGCGTGTGTTTGTGTGCTTAAGATGGGAAAAAAAGCAAAACACATTATCGCAGTTGTGGGATCAAATTAGGGAATGTAAAAAAAGAGACATTTGGAGAAAGATGAAGAGACAGAAAAGAACATGTGGGGTGTGATGTTTCAAGAAGATCAAGTTCCATCAAGTTGTATGTTAATAGAGTAATAATTTGGATGTTTATGGTCTGAAAGATAGTAGAATACAATATAGTCTGCACATTAAAAAACTGCTTTTTCAAAAACTACTTAATCTGCGCAAAGTTTTTGGATAATTGACCTCTAGGCATCCATTATCTTCTTCTTCTCTGACGTAGATCTGTAACAGATCCAGGAGGGAAGCCCAGTCTTAACCCAGAAACTCTTTCTGTGTGAGCCTGGTCCTGTTCCCAGGCCAGAAGGGATACATAGGACTTCCTTATGGTCTGACTCGGGTTCTGGCCGTTCCTGGAGTGCCTCCAAAAGGAGCCACTCATACGACGTCCTCGTCAAATTCCTGAACCACCTCAGCTTTTCCAAGTTTTCTTTATTTTGTGTAATTTTGCAAATTCTGGGATTCATGAGATCATTTATCAGAACAAAATAAAACTGTTGCATTGCTAAAAAAGGGTTCTCCTCCTCGACCCTGCTACATTCACAGACTGCAGCATCTCCGTGCAATGAATGGCTGGATGCCCAGAAGGTCTGTGCTCAGGATTGCAGTCATGGGTCCAACTGATGCTCAGGTCAGTCAGCCCTTGGCTCTGGATCAGTCCCAGCTTGTGATGCTCAGGCTGGCTGTCATCAGGTCAGGATGTCAGGTCTGACCATCTTGCACAAACGGCCGCCTCCAGAGCTGCTTGAGCTGACTGACCTAATTAGCAGCCTGAGTAATTGCCCTCCCATCCAGCATGCCTGATTTGGATGCTAGAAGCGCTCGGATTTTAAAACTTTTGCTGAAGTAGGAAAAGGAGTGACAGGAATCTCTATTACTGGGGCACAATTCACATTATATGAAGAAAGTAATGTTAAGTTATTTTTTTAATTCTTACCTTTGGTATGATCAAAATACATTTATCAAAAGACCCTAGTGATCTATATGGTTAGTACAACCTACGTAATTTAGAAAAACATGCGAAACTAGGAATACTAATAATTTTAATAGCAGCTAAAGAATTTTATTTTAAATAAAAAAACATACAAATATAATGCCATCCATCCATTTGTCCATCAAATAAAAGCTGATGTCTTCTCTTCCATTAATGTTGCACTGAATGGCTGCATGTGTAAATAATGATAATAAAAAAGTGGAGCTCAATATTGAGCCTTGGGGAACTCCATATGTCAGAATGTCAGCTTCCAGGTCAAACTTTTACCTGTTGTAAAAGTTTAAATACTAGAACTTTGGAAAAATGAGAAAAAATAACTTTGGCATAAATCCTTAACAGAACAGAACAGAACTAGTAAATTAACACAAAACCTCAAAGCCAATATGGAGTTTCATTCAAAAAAAATTAAGGCCAAGAACAAAACCCAAAATGATCTGAAAACTATTAATAGAGCCACAAGAACCTTAAAGTTCTAATTATTAAAAATATAACTTCAAAACTTAAAGGAAAGTATCATTTGACCCTTCAATGCACTCAGTTCTGAACTGTTCAAGGTTCACCAAACTTTGGTATTCCTGAAAGATTATACTATAATCTCTCTGAATATATAACCAATATTTCATCCACAGTTCGCTAACCTTTTGGGCAAAGTCATGCTTTCCAACCATAATTTATTTATGTCCAATTTTCATCTAAATGAGGTGATGATTCTCCAAACATCTTTGTTAAATAAAATATCACTATAAATTAGTAATAATGTTGAAATGTTTTTTTTTTTTAAGTTAATGCAACTTTCTCAAGAGATTTTGTATCAAATTGAACTCACCACACCAAATGTGAATATAAAGGTTAAAATATAAATTAGCTTTGCTGATTAAAATGGCTTCTCCAAGTTTTTGGGGAAACTATCCACATATGGTTTTTTTCATTATCTAATTTTGTCCCGACAAATAAATAAATAAAAAACTCAATTGAATTAACTTAAAGGATTAATTGAAAGATTTGTGAGGCTTATGATTAACCTGGGGCTTAATTGTGAGTGAAACAATGACTTTGAAGAAAATTATAATAAAGACTTCTTAACATTTTAACATTTGGCAAACATAGTTGAAAAATGTTCTAAAGAAGAAAAAAAGCAGTTATATATCTTTATATTATAATATGTGTAAGTTACATGAATCATTCACTTAAAGTGTGTTTATGTTTTCTCTTTCTCTCCTTGTCTGCAGTTTCAGTTTGGAAACAAGCAGTTGTTTTTCTTTCATTAAAACACAGTTTATCTCCCAATCAAACTGTCAGAGGACGTTCAGGAACAGCAACATTCCTGTGAGTTTGTCATTTTATGATTATATTTCAGTATCTTATTTAGCAACCATGTTTCATATTAATTAGTACGGTGGAGCCTGGTATCAGACTGGGTTGGAGACCATAGCTGCCAGTAAATAGCTAAAATCTGCAAATATTTGAAATGCTTTAAATGCTAACTTATGACTAATAACTTCAACCATGAAAAATGAATTAATATGCATTAAAACATACAGTGGAAGGAGTCTAAGCATTACCAAAGAAGCTAATGTCTAGGGCCATTTTTTATTTTCGCTCTGTGGAGTACAGCCAATCGTCGCCAAGGATTGGTTGCTTTGCAAACACCAATCAATAGTCTGTCAAGTCGATCTGTATCTCAACTTCCTAAGCTGCGTTTTCATTTGAATATTTTAGATATTTTGGTAGATATGCTTTACCAAAAAAATCCATGAATAGGTGAATTTTCCTCTAAAAGTTATGTTTCCCAGAAAAATCTGTGATGAACAGGTGAATCTGCGAACAGATGGGATTGCAATGTAAAATGAAATGCGATGCTTTCCAGTTAGATGCAGTTATTCTTTCACGTGTGATGAAATGATCCTCAAATTCTTTCCCATTTCAACATTTCTGTTTGCAAAAATTGTTTTGTTTTGATTTGTGATTCAAAGGAACAAAGCCCTCCCTCTTGTTGTATTCATGCTAATAAATCTGCTTCTTCTTTTTTGTTTGCTCATCAGACACATGCTGCTCGGCTCCTGTCCCCCCCCCCCCCTTCCGTTCTGCTCAATATTTCATGCCACTGTAAGTGCATCTATTCTCATCGTTCCCCTTGCCCTACCACCTCCTGGCTGTCAAAACATAATTTTCTATCATCCCCATCCTCCATCTGAACCCTCCGTGTGCCTCTTGGTCTTCCACACTATATCATCATTCATCATGAAGTGACTTATGGAATGCAATTTGGACAATGATTTAAATGGGATAAAACTACAAATCTATTTTTGCACCAAAGATCTGGGAACAGATTTTGTGTGTCAGGAAATCACCTGAAAACATGAATTCTTAAGGTTTGCATCTGTTTCAGAGCAAACACATAATATTCTAGCCCATAAACTCCAAAGGCAGTCCAGCAGTAACAGTAAGTTGTACCTTCAGAGGTGCTACATCACAAACAACAATGCCTGGATTTAGCAATGATCAAAGAAAGCTCAATGTTTTCTGTACCAGAGGAAATCCACACAGTAATTTTGCTGTTTGAGGACAATTACATCCAGCCTCAGGAAGCATGCCTTTTGGACAGCTATAGCTTTTTAGCTTGTTTTGTACCCTCAAATGTCTGAGTTTGAGCAAATGTTAGTATCAAAAGTGACCTAAGTAAAGACAGATTTCTTTTGTCAAGTGAAAAAAAGCTACAATAACAGATTAAGAAAAAGCAATTGCCCTCGAAACCTAATGGCTTCTTGTGCCACCCCCAGCTGCCACAACCACCATTAAGCCTTTGCAATAACTGACAGAAAGTCTCTTACTTTCCTTTACAGAAATTTATTTTAAAATCCAGTCATGCTGGTTTCAGAGCACAGCACGTTTAAGGTAATGCCACGGCATCTCGGTCAGATTTATCTGGATCTTGACTTTGTTTTGGAGTGGATGTAGAAGGTCACAATCTGATGGACCATCATTTTCCATCAGGATTTTCTAGATTTTATGGTTGCATCAATTATGGCAAGTTGCTTTGTCCCTGAGAAAAGCAGCCAGACCATCATACTGCCACCACCATGTTCTCCTGCTCATCTGCCAATTTGCTAAAATGCTGGTAGATTTACTCTAAATCAAAAAGTCAAACTTTTATCTCATCGGTCCACAGAACGTTGTCTTGAGGATCATGAAGATTTCTTAAAGATTTTGTGGTGCTAGTGGACTTTATTCAAAGTGCTGAGACAAGAGAGAGTGAAGAAAGAGAATGGGGACATGCTAGGAAACTTGAACCAAAAACTGCAGTTAATAGCAGGTAAATATTGAGAACAAAGTGTGAAAACCTTTTGTCAAGGGGCCAGGTTAGGTTGGGCAGTGTTTTTTTCACTTCGTGTGTTGAACTAAGGCATTCTGTTTGCTTTCTCAAGCCTTTGTGTGTACCGACGTAGTGATCCACGCCTGTTCCTTTCCACTAAACACCCGTGCTTCTGCCTTTTTACAACCTTTAACCAAAACATTGTTCCCTTCCCCTTAAGGCTACAGGAGCTCTTCCTTTTTTGCTTGCTACATTTTAGTTTTCAATCACTGTGAGGTTATTTTATTTTATCCTTCTGCCATTTCCTTTACTTTTTCACACTTGCATGGATGTAGTGAAGGAAGGGAGCCATATTTTTCACTTTAAAACCACGAACTTCATTGTTTTTCTTCAAGTTGTACATTTTTCTCCTGAATTTGACTCAGACCACCAAACAGACATGCTTGGTGCATATTCTACAAATGCCAGGGATCATTTTGGAAAAGCTCTAAACATGCCCATTTGTGCCTAATTTGCATCTTGTTTGCCTGCGTTTATAATTTTTCTGGTTTAATTATATTCCAGTTAATTTTTACTTAATTCTGAATCTGAATGAAAACAAAACCTTGAATATATGTTTTTTTTTATTTATTTACATTATTACAAATGAATCGAGGCTATAAATAGTAATGGGATTTTACAGGATCTGGACTGATTGTAAACTGCAGACAGCATGCAGGCGACCAGGAGTCCAGAAATAGACGGCTCGCGGGCCAGATGTTGACCGTGGGCCTCCATTTGAGGGTCATTGGTCTACAGAGGGCCACATAAAAACTTATGACGGGCCAATTTGGTTCTCTGACCTTTCGTAGTCCGTAGCATAAAACAATAAAGTTTGGGTATATCCATCCATCCATTTTCTGTTCACCCTTGTCCCTTCATGGGGTCGGGAGGGTTGCTGGCGCCTATCTCCAGCTACGTTCCGGGTGAGAGGCGGGGTACACCCTGGACAGGTCACCAGTCTGTCGCAGGTTTGGGTATATAAAAAGGGCAAAATGAGGTATGGCTATTGTTAAAAGAAGCTTTATGCTTTTAATTTTTTATAAATGGTGCGCTTTCAAAATTTTAACATCATCTGCTTCTGTTGTTGTTTTTTTTGAACAACGTATTTTATATTCAAAGTTTGACATTTCACTTGGTTAACTGATTAATCAGTGAAGTCGCTGTTTGCTGACATCGCCACCGGACGCTAAACTCAATCAGACCATCCTCATTTAAACCCATTAACACCAAAACCTGAGAAAACTCCACAATGAGACGAAGGGAGACGGCGAACAGATGGGGGGTTGGAGAAATCAGTGAGGATGCTGACAGAAGCCTCGAGGAAGAATAAGGAAATCCCACAGAGGAAGAAACCGGCACATTTTTTCTCTTACAGGAATATTGCTTACAACGGTAATGAAGTAGGACGAAGGAGGAGATCGATATTTAGCCAACAAGGATATATGAAGGTGTCGAGGCTGATTGATGAGAACAAATTATCTGAATAATCAATATGCCCATAGCTGGTGTTCATGAATTAATCACAAAAAGATCCATGGTCAAGGTAACGATAGATTGGAACAGCTTTAACCAACGCCTATAGCAAAATACAAAGCGTGGCTCTGCAGAGGCAATAAGCATGTACAGGCATGGCGTCACGTGGTGCAAACCCCTAAGAACAAATGTGCTCAATAACTTATGACACTCAGAAAGCACATCATAAATATGCATTTGGACCTCTGCTGCTCCAGTCGGGTTCAGGAAACATATTAAATGTCATTTCCTATATTTTCATCTCACTTTTATTGGCAACTGTGTGGTCGGCATGCGCAACAGGAAGACCGCGATAATCGGTTTATGAAGGAGTGTGGGATTGATGCTCCATATATGCAATGCTTTCCTCCTGAGCGAGAGGCGACAAAAGGATGACAAATGGTGGCGAAGATGGAGAGAAGTGATGCAGTGGAGCTGCACAGATAGGTGTTGGGACAGTGAGAGATGGCGGGCGGGGGGGAACGATGGCACTTGCTTATTTCATCCGCTCCTTTAACTCCAGTCGCCACAGCAACATGCCTGGAGGGCACTCGAGAGAGGCGTCTTCGCCGACAAAAACAACAGAGAGGCGCAGACTGAGTGCGAGCAAACGGGAGGCAAAGTAGTCACACTAAAATAAACGGAAGCTGCAAAAAGCGGGAGCCATGTAAGCCTGACTCAACCACGACACAATCAAAGAACTTTATTGGGGTTTTATGTGAGAGACGAACATCAAGGAAACGATGAATTGATTTCACAATATTTTACCAACCGCAATCTGAAATTGTGGCTTACGTTTTATATTAAGTTCCTCTTACTCAAATTTTGTAGAACCAGGTTTTGTTTGTAATTACAGCTCTGAGTTTTATAACTATGTCTAACAGCTTTGCATGTCTGGAGAATAATATTGTTGCTGATTCTTTACAAAACAGCTCAAGCTCAGTTGGGTTGAATGGAGACCATTTGAATTCTTTCTTCAGATTCTCTTCTGGTTTTAGGTCTATACTTTGACTTGGCCATTCTAACAAATAAATGGTTTGTGCAAAACATTTCCGTTGTAACTCTGGAACTCCCCGTTGTTTTTCAGCCTCTAACAGGTTTTCCATTAACTCTGACCAGCTTCCCTGTCCCTCCTCAAAAATATTTACCTATGTTCTCCTTTGTCCAGAATTAGGTGACTTCTAAAGTAATCTAAATAGTTTCATATTACTGTCACAATATCAGTTAAAATACGTTTTCTTGGAATGCAAATATAAAAAGTATGTTTTCAAGAAGAATCGTGCCTAATAAAGAATATTGTTCTGACTCAGTCCTCTAAAGTTTAACCAACAGTATCCAGATTTATGGGGGTGAATGTCGCTTGCATGCCCTTGAAAAATTTCATAAGATACAGAATTAGCAGAGTTAATCAAACCAAGACTAATGTTTCACATTTGAAATTAGCAGCGCTGTTAATATGGCGGGTCACCATTAGGATCAATAGATCCTAATGGTGACCCGTGGAGCAGGTTAATTAAAGGCTCCAAATGTTCAAACCCTCTCCCAGTGCAAATTCTGCTATTAAACACACACAGCCACGCAGATACACATGTGTAATCACGCCAACACATTTGGTATCACTACACGTCCAGTGGCTTCCTGCAAACAGCATTAATTTCCCCAGATATTAATCTGAAATCAATCCCAACTAACCTCAAACATCAATTTTGATTTTATTTCCTTCTAATTCGGTTGTTTATATCTCTCAACACATTATGAAAGTCATTAAGAAGAAATTCATGCTGGAGCTCCAAATGTTTTCAGCAAATCCTTTCAGTTGCATCCAATAGTGTTTTCTGCAGCGATGGACTAGTTATCCACCCCAAAAATAACAAACATTGGCAAGAATATTAGAAAACTCCTATAAAGCGACCCCCTTCTCTGAAACTTTTGCCAGAAGCACTTTTATGCACAAACTTTCACGCAAGACAATTGTGTTTCAACGTCATGGAGAAAATGACAACAGATTTTAAGTTGGATTACAACAAGGAAACAAATACAGTACAATAAATGAAATCTGACAATTGGAAGTGTAACGCAGAACTCATTCTATAAGGAGTTGCTAAAATGAGACTTGTTTTTGCATGTATTGTTTGATGGAAAACAACAAAAAGTTCAGGGTTTACAGAGAAACGTGACCCATATCAACAGGCAGCCTGAAGCAGGAGGGGTGAAGCAAAGAGCAGCATGAAAAATATCAAGAAATCATGACTTTTTCTCCCTCTTATATATATTTCCTCTTTAAAGCGGTGTCCTAAAGCCACTGTTTTAGCAGCATGGGGATGGTTGATAAGTCAAACTAAATCTTTGTAAAAGACTTTCTGAGTGTGCTGACTGACTTCAGCACAAAAACACTTCTTTGGAAGCAACGTGAATATGATAAGCATGGTGGCATTCTTTGGTTTCCATTTGAATCCACTAAGAAGCTTCACTTTTAACCAGCATCATGTTGTTTTTTATCCACTTAATTTGCCACCAGCTTCTGTATCAATTATGTTCTTTTTTCTTCTGACAGTTGACAAGCATTTGAACAGCATGCCAATGTGTAAATACAGCGTAATGATTAAACCTTGGATAATGAGCCAGAGAGGATTTTAGTCTTAAATTCTCTTCTTTCAGTTTAATCCCAAAGTAAACAGCAGCGGATGAGGCCTGTTCTGCATTTTAAAGATATTTTCTTGTTGCCATGAAAGGATTTTTTTCCCTGATATATCAAAAGGAGAGAGGGTGTAATTAGTATGTTTGTCTACATGTGCTAAATCTGGCTGAGCCTCAAAATTACCAGAAGTTATTAGGGAAGCGTATTTTGCTTTGTTTTTTTTTTTTTATGTATGGCTGCACTGAAGTGATAATAAAAGAAGAGAAGTGCATACATTCACAGAATGTAAAAGATTTACGGATGTTACAACAACCCAGGCACAAAATGTGCACTGTTCTAAAAGTCCTAAAACCACATTGTTCACGTTTGAGTAATTTGGAGTTAATCCTGCTCTGGTTGCAGGTCACATTCTTAGTGGACGCATTTTAAATGAATGGATTGTAATCAATAAAATCACCAGTTTATTAAAATGTGATTAAACTCCCTGTAGGTGCAGGCGTATTTTCAAATATGAAATGTTCAGCACGGCCTGTTTTTCCTGCACATTCTTCTTCAACTTGATGCAATTCAAATAATGTTGTTTGCTTCGTTTTAGCTGAATTTCTTGCTTAATTTGTGTTTGCTTCTATAGTTGGACTAGGTGCCTTTATGTGCATCAGATTTATGTGAGGTATGTGTTGCACTTTGCACGTTTCACATAAACATAGACGTCCCTTTGTGCAGCCGACCCGTACCCAGTAAGTGTGAAATTCTGGCAAAGAAACTCGGTACAGTTCGGATTTGACATTCAGAAAAGCAGAACTTTCTCAAAATACTTTGACAAAATAACTTACCCTTAATGGAAATCTCTCTTCTGTTAAACTTAATCTACCTAAAGTTTTTCTTTTAAGAAGCTAAAGTGTTGCAATCTTGAGTGTAGAATTAAAAATGGTTAGATTAATAGAGAAAATGTCTCGTTGGTAACAGCTTGATCAAATTTATCTGTGAAAAGAGAAGCAGAAGAGAAGCACCGAGCCTGGAGTACTTTCTATGCTAAAGAGTAATCAGAGCAATTGGCAGCAATAGCTTCTTTATAAAAGACACAGATTACATCAACATTATGGAGAGTTGATGACAGCAATAGCTATAAATTATTGGCTTTATCCAAACAGAGAAGCACTGGATCTGGAGCGAGAAAGTAAAATAAAGCAGAATAGACGAAGTTAGTGGAAGCCTAATGTCTTTGTCCTGGAAAGTAACAGGAGTACTTTCAATGGGAAAGAAGAAAAAAGCTTCAGGTGTTGGCCTTATTGTTTCAACTGTTGTATTGTTTTAATGTATGTTTTATTCGGTTTTGGTGTAGAGTATTCTGGCCAGCAGTGTTGTTTCATATCAATCAATCAATCAATCAATCAATCAATCAATCAATCAATCAATCAGTCCTTTTTATTCAAACACAAATCTGTGTCCATACTAAACAAAAACAGACAGAACAACAACAAAAAGATATAAAAACAAAATATAAACTTAAGGTGCCATAAACTAGAGAAAAACCTCACTGTTCTTCATAAATAAGTGCTTCAATAAATACAAGTTTTATTGTATGGTATATCTACCAAATTATGTTAATGATTACCATATTGTTAATATACATTTAAATATGGAAACCCTGAGTGTGACGTCACTGAACATGGTCAATGGGTACAGCAACGACAGAAAGGCTCAAATCTCATTACTAATTGATGAGCGATGCAGTGCAGACGTTTATCATTCTTGTTTGTGACACGAATCACCAAAAAAAAAAAAAAAACAAATAAAAAATCTAAAAATAAAATCTCCCTTTCATTTTGAATTCAATCACTGGTTGTAATCCTTACCTCTGTTCAGACTGGGAAGACTTTACAGACAGAGCTTTTACAAATCTTTTAGGTGGAGAAACTGAATTTCTGCAAAAATATATGCTTTTCCTTGTAGGAAAATTATTATTTTTTTTTTACAGGCAGCCCATGCACACACCGTTCATGAGATGAGGGGGCGTGGCGGATGAGTGGACGGACATGTGCGCGCCTCTCTGCCATCAGAGGGCGGGTTTGTGTCGTTGTGTGCGCAGCGTGCGGCTGCTGCTGCGGCTTCTAGTGAGAGAAGTGGCAGGTACCCCAAAATACCTCCCAGCAAAGATCCAGCAGGCTCGGATGTGACTTCAACAGCTGACTAACCTACAATAAACTCCGATATATGTGAATTTGGCGGCTTGTTTCGCCTTTTCACCAGCTGTTTTAAATGAAAGCTGAGCTTGGAAACAATAGGACAGACTTAAAAGTACGCAGAATTGGCTCAAGTAAAGATGCCTGAGCGGGTTCTCTCGTCGCGATGGGGCTTGAATTGAGGAACACGTATCCCGAAAAGAAGTCGCTGAAGTTGAAGACGCGCTCCTGAGCTCCTGATGACCGCTGGGATGTTGTGAACGACGCGTCGTTTGGGACAGAAGGAGCCAAAAAAAAAAAAAAAAAAAAAAAAAAAAAAAAAAAAAAAGGAAAGCGGGGGAACCATTCAGGGTTGGACCAGCACCCGGAGGGATTATGGCTCTCGTAACGTTTTCTCTCAGCCTCGTCACCCTGGTGCTTACAAACTTGCACCTTTCGAGAGCCAGCAGCCGTCATGCGGTGTATTGGAACAGCTCGAACCTGCAGTAAGTAGCTCTCTGTACGGCTCTGAACGCGGCTCGTTGTTGGTGCGCACCTGTGCTGCGAACTGTGTGCAAGATTGTGGTTGGTGCGTTTTATGACAATAAAATAAAGCTAAACAAAAGAAAAACACAAAATCTATTAGTGACGAGATAAAAACAAACAAACAAACCTGGAAAACAATTTTAATGCTACATCTCTGACGAAAAAACAAACAAACAAAAAGAAAGCACTTGAAATGGACGCACAATTGTTGCCAAGTCAACAATGTAGAAATCACTATAAATGGGCAGGTGGTGCTCCAGATACCTCCTCCTTGGCTTAAATCAGGACACATCTGGAAGAAAACTAATAGTTATTCTTCTCTGTTTTAATCTTTTAATGAAAAGTCTTACTGTTATCAATTACAACACATTTGAACTCTGGTAGATACGTAGTTTCCAAACATACAGATTCACCACACTTCATGCAGTTCAAAATAGGAAATAAATAGATTTATTATACAGAGCGATCTAGTCAAAGCCTTTATTTCTGTTCATTTTGTGGATTAAGCAATTAGGACCAAGACTGTAAATTTCTCTGGAAAATACAAAGTAGAAAATTACTAACAGTAATATCTGTAGCTGTTTACACAATGACTGGGGGGAGACAGTCATTGACACCCTCAACAGGAACATCACTGAGTAGGACTTAAAACTAGACATGAGGACACATGTTGCAGAACAAACCAAGTCCGAATAGATCTGCAAACAACAATAGGTGATGCATTTCCTAATAATTCATCTCTGACAGACAAAGCAGACAAATATCAGGACACACTTCTGGAACATCATTTATAGCTTTACTAAAAACTGGGTATTTAGTATTTGAGGTATTTGTGGGTTACTTTTGTAAATGAACCAATGTCATCAAGGTTTGGGAATGGATTTGAGAAGGAAAATGACAAACTTGAGTTAGCTCCACATCTCACTCCAATCAAACCATGCCTTGATGCCCTGTTAGGTCATAATGTAATGCCTGGTATGTATACATGGTGACACTATTGAGAAAGTTTGATGAGGTATCATGACTTTCATTGTTGGAGTGGCCGTCCCTTTAAAAGTCTTCTGTCTGCAGCGTTGACTCATTCAACATGACATGCATGTTCCTTTAGTTGGACTTGTTGTTAACTACTGAAGGCTGCTCAAACTTCCAGGATCTAATCCCTACCACACTTTCAGCATGCAGACATAATTCCTGCCCATTGTTGGACTCCAGCAGAAGTCTGGTTGCTTTCCTCAGGTAAGCCCCTGCAGACGATCTGGGCTGCTTACACCTGTATGAAAGCTGTCTTCCTCTGGGTCAGGGATCGATGTGGATTTCTGTTTCTTTGTCTTCTCATTAGCCAGCAGTGAATCCATCTTTTTTACCCACCCTCAACACACACACACACACACGCACATATTCCTCCATCCATGCTCCACGTCTGACCATTTGTATTCCCCTCAGATGCTGGCCTCTCCTACATCTCCTCTCTCTATCTCCTGCTTGGTTATTTTCTTCCCTCTCTTATTTTTCTAAGGTGTCTCACCAGCTTTTCTGTCCTCCTCAATTACCTTTCTTCAGTGTCTCATTATTGTCGCCCCTCAGCATCTGCTCCTGGTCCCTCGTTCATCTCCTGACAGGACGCACGGTCAATGATTGGAATTAGAAACGGTGGAAAACTTGAGACGGTGACTCAAAATTCGAGACGAGTAGAGACAGAAATGGCTATAAAACTTAATCGAAACAGTCAACGGCGGATGCTGCAGGACTTTCATGAGCTAATTTATGCTAAAGTATGAATTTAAGACTTATGACTGCAGTAAATCCCATCTGTATGACAGGAATGGTAATAAACCCTGACAAAGTTGCATGTAAATGCTGTAAAAGCGCACAGTTTTTGAGTGCTGTAATCAATATCAGTACTCCTTATCAACGTCACCGAAAGCTTTTGGCAAACGCTCCGTCTGAAATGATTTTCTCAACATGAAGCTTGCTCATTTGTCAGCTTTCAATTGACATCTGTGTGTTAGGGTGACAAATATGTGCATATATTATTATACTCAATATTGCATGTGTAAAAGAGAGACAAGAGCGGAAGGAAAACGGCGGGAGACAAAATGCAGGTGTTCGTCTGCATGCTTGCATGTGCACAAGCTCCTCCTTTCCTCCCACTGAGATACAAATCTCTAAAATAATGCAAAACCTGACCCAGTTTGCAGGTAGCGGAGAAATCCGCCGAGGCTTTGGTAAGAATACCGATGGCCGTCAGGCTTCAAAAAGGCCTTAAAGCTTTCTCCACAGCTCCATCTGAGGCCTCACTCGCTCAGGAAAGGGGGCTCCCTTCGTCATCCAGACCTCGTTACAGAGACAAGCCCAGGAGAGGGAGACCAAGAAATGAAAGTGGTGATATACAGCCAGAAAGCAGAAGCCTTTAGGGCCAAACTTTGGTTGAAGCTATAATGTTTTACCCGTGAGCGCATCGTTCAGTGCAGACAGTTACAGCACAACTGCGAGAAATGGGATTGCTGTAACGGCAAGCTGTTTGCTCAGAAGCCGTGAAAATGCCGTTTTCTGATATTTTAGTTATAGGATGTCTTTTTTTTGTGGCTTTTGAAGGTAAACATTTGCTGTCAACCTTGTGATAGCCTACACTGACTTTGATGAGGAGCACTGATACTGATTACAACACTCAAAAACTGCGCTTTTACAGCATTTACATGCAACTTTGTCTAGGTTTATTACCATTCCTGTCATACAGATGGAATTTACTGCAGTCATAAATTTTAAATACATATTTTAGCATAAATTATATCATGGAAGTCCTGCAGCATCCACTGTTGTCTGTTTCAATTAAGTTTTATAGCCATTTCTGTCACCGTTCGTCCGGAATTTTGAGTTTACACTCAAAATTCCATGCATCAATCATTGACCATGCATCAATCATGGTCAATGATTGATGCATGGTCAATCATTGACCGTGCATCCTGTCATTCTGCAAAAACACAAAATACTACCAAGAATTTTTGTCTCGTTTCTAGTGCAAATATCTTCAAACTCTTGAAACAGGACAAAACTTACTTGCTAGTACCTTTTCATATACGAGCTTGGTTTAGGTAAATAATTCTGATAAATAAAAAGTACTAGTCCCACCAGTAAATTATTTCACTTAAAAATCTGCCAATGAACTAGTACTTTTCATTAATATTTGAGAAATATTGACCTAAAAAACACAAAAAAATTATTTGCAAGTTAGCTTTGGCTTATTTCAAATTTACTAAGATACTTGGACTAGAAACTAGGTCAAAATACTTAGTAAGATCTGGTGTTTGTGTTGACAGTATTGAGACACTGAAAGGTTTTTGAAAAGGACAGAAAAGTTTCCAATCACAAAGCATTGTGTTGGCAGCATCATGCTGTGGGGATGCTTTCCTCCAACAGGCACGGGGAAGCAGGCCAGATTTGTTGGGACAATGGATGGCGCTAACTCCAGAACAAACCTCGAAGAAAACTTGAGGGTGTAAACGACTTGAGATTGGGGTGAAAGTTCATCTTCCAGCAGCCATTTCCTTCCAGAATCTTTGGCAAGACATGAAAAAGAAGTTTGTAATCCAATCTGATTAAAATGTCAGAGGCTAGGTGTGAAAAGCTTGTACAGAGATAACTGCAACATAATGTGGTTCAACCAAGGATTGACACATAGGAACTGAATCTAAATGCCCACCACACACAAAATATTATGCACTATTATCTTTAAAAAAACAAACATAGAATACTATGTTTTCTGGTTATAGCGTGACAAAAAGTTCAAGATACAAATGTTTTTCAAAGGCACACTACACGCCTAATATGCTCTGCTAGCACCAAATTTGAGCAAATTTTTTGCTTGGGAAAAAAAAAATAGCCTTCTCTTTCGCCATGGATAACCAGCACGCTGTTTGAATTCACACCGCTTTCTGGAAGTAAACAATATCAAACAACTGATTACAGGTTTTTCTGCTGCCTTGGACATTTCCAAACAAGATATCTCGATTATTGTAACCCAGAGAAATGCCTCGGAGCTCTTTGATCATCGCCCAAGTCTGACACTACCATGCTGCCTCCCTCCCCCCTCACCCCCCGACTAGAAAGTGTTGGTCTCAGCTTCTGCTCTCAGCAGTGCGCCCGGCCAACTCGTTACAGATGTCCCTGCTAATGGCTGACTAAGGCAGGAAAAAACACACACACAGGCCATTAAATCATCTCGCTTCTGAGGCAATCTGCCAATTAGAGGGGGAGATGCGGAACATCTTGAGAGAGCGCGGGAGCAGCGGTGCACTGCGGTAGCCTCGCCTACTCACAAGCAGTGTCCCCTGCTCCTTCCACTTCCTCCCATCAGGTGCTTGGCCTCTCTGGATACACCGGGGCACGTCTCTGTAATTGGGCACCCCGTGTCAGCATGATGGAAACAGGAGACCGGCCTTCATTTAATCTACTACTCCTTCCATAAGTCACGCAGTGTCCCTACTAATGTTCAGCCGAACACCGAAGCACAAAGGAAATGTGCCACACATCTCCTTGCTAAATTACTATTCCCTTGCCCACTCAGCAACTGGAAGGCGATCTTTTCAGCTATTTGCGGCTGGTCCTGGGTGATTTACAGCTCTGTGTGTTTCATTCTGCACATTATAACCCTGATTTGGACCTGAAATGGTGTCTGTCAGAGCCCCAGCTCGCCTGATGAAAACAACCCAAGTCCCGACACACCATATCTAGTGCTGGAAAATAAATTATCACCTTGACAAATGGCTTCCCCTGGAGTGCTTGGAATTTAGGCTTTGTGATCAATGTTTATTGGAGGTGCTGTCTTTCTAAACAGGCTCATTAACCGGCAGGCGGGTATATCTCAGAGGTTTGACCAAGCGGTAGCTGGAGGTGGTTTCCCTTGGGTGAGTGAAAAGCTGATGGCTTACAGAGAAAATCTGAGCTGAAGTGAAGGAGACTATTATCAAGACACAACAGGAAGTACGTTAAGTGATATTGAAGGGGTAGCAAAATGAAAATTTAAGAGTGTTTTACAGCGCATAATGTAAAGGAGTTGGCAAGCTTTCTTTTTCTTTAGCAGAACATTGATTGAGTTGGATAAAAGTCAGAAAGGCAGAACAAAGAGCATTTGGATTTATTTATTTTTTTCCACATACAGAAGTTGAGTTATTTGGCCTAATGTGCTGGAGCAGCTGTTTTCTGAGGAGATGATACCCGCAGGAGTTGATCCGTGTTAATGTGGACACCGGCTGGGTCAACCATGTGGACCGGCGCTTGGAGACAATAGCTTCAGCCATCCGCTTGCCCCTCATGCCCCGCACGCCTTGGCACAGACGGTACAAGCAGATTTGCAACCTGATTACATGGACGTTTGTCCGTCTGCAGCTCTGTTTCTGTGCTCGCTGCAATTTTGCAAACAAATGCATCCTATTTATTGGCATTTGATGTTTTCCTCTGTCATTGCACAATGGCGGCATCTCAAACAGCCAAACAGAAGCTAGCTGTTTCATAGATCGAACTTCTGTTTTTTTTAGTTTTAACAGATTTGTCAGATGTTTTTTAGTTTTAACAGTCAAATCTTAATTGCGATTTTATTTCAGTTTTAATGTAAAAAATAACAACAAAAACCCTTAAAGAAATACATATAACCGAGCACTTAGGCCAAAGAACATTTCTGACAAAAATAGGACAATTCAAATATTTAGTGTTTTCAAAATAATTTACATATCAATATCTAAAACACTTCTGCTACTAAAGTACTAGTTACACTAGTAGCTTATTTAACTTATTTCTATGATGTACCGTATTTTCCGCACTATAAGGCGCACCTAAAAACCTCCAATTTTCTCAAAAGCTGACAGTGCGCCTTATAACGCGGTGCGCCTTATATATGGACCAATATTAAGCCACAACAGGTCTAGCAAATACGGTAAGCAGCCGCCTACTTCATTTTCCCCAGTAGAAGAAGAAGCGCGCGATCCATGCTGGGATATGACTGCGCGAGGCGTGCCGTTTCATTTCCATTTGTGTGTTTATGTAAAGACCCCAAAATGGC